>PVHY01003766.1:28284-102966 GCA_004024945.1 Uropsilus gracilis
GGGGGGGGGGGGGGGGGGGGGGGGGGGGGGGGAATCCCTGGGATTACAATGATGTGAAATTTATATATAAATAAAGAAAAAAACTTAATATTCTTTCCAATCCAAACTGAATTAGATGTCCCCTCTTAGTGTTCATATCATGACAGTAGTGTGTGTGTGTGTGTGTGTGTGTGTGTGTGTGTGTGGACTCTTCATGACAACAGTAACATCCTCTTTTTTTCTTTCTTTACAAGTTTACAAATTATGTGGTCATTACCTAGCATTGTGTCAAGGTTAATGGTTTTTTTAAATTATCTTTGTAAACTCTAGACATTTTTTTAGGATTATCATTTGAACTCGACATTAAAGATATGTATTTTAACTTGTTACAGTTTTTAAGGTCCAGATTGTTGTGTCTTGCCCATAGGATCTTAATTAGGTTGGCTTCTGGGTCTCTTTGATGTGATGTGGCAGTATTTGAGTATTTCCCTTGAGGAAACAAGTTAGAAAAAGGAGCAGTCCTCTTTGCTTAGGGCCAGAGAAAGCTACAAAGAGATCTTAATTCTTTCTTACATCCTAGTTAAAAACATACTGTAATATTTACAGTATAGTTGCAGTCTAAATTTATTTTCTCCCTCTCTCTGCCTATAGCAGTTTACAGGGGAATCTCTTAAAATATCATTTGTCTTAAAACTCTGTTACCGTTTTCTTTGCTAACCCATAGAGTAGGAATATTTATATTTGTATTTATTTCAGGGCCATACATTATAGGTGGTCTTGGGAAATGTTTGCTGCCTTGATAACGGTGTCAAGAGACAATATTTACTTTTAAGTTGTTCATTTATGTTCTTCTTAATTCTTAAGTTGAATTTTTATCATGTGCCATGCACCAAATTAGGCACATTTTTGTGTCTAGTGTCTTGATTTATTTAGTAGAAATACGTGAAATAGTAATTGTGTGCTAAATTCTATTACATTAAATATTTAAAATAATATTTTAGCCTGTAATAACATTTCCCAAAGTACTTTGCATGATGCTAATTGGTATTAGTAGAATATAGGGGATTTTGGGTTCAATGAGTGAAAAAGTATTGAATGAGACCACAGTATTATGATTACAGGATTTCACAATGTGAAAAACATGCAGCATGGCATAGAGGTAGGCTGAGAAAATAGCATTTCTTAATTTATTTAAATTAAATTTTTTTCTCTGAGTATTCATGGAACATACTTGGAAATTACTGGCCAAGTTACATAAAAAGTGTGGTGCAGTGGAAAGAGTATGGAGTTGTAAGTCAGAACATGGAGTTTTGCCTCCAAATATTAGATATGTAGAACCTTCTGACATTTCTTAAAGCCTCCCTTGTTTTAATAATGCAAGAAGTTAATACTGGTCTTTAATAACTCAGGAAGTTAATACAACATAAGACTGCAAATCTTTTATAAAGCACCTGACAAAGTTTACTGCTTTTGCAGTTTTATCTATATAACTTCATCATCAGAAATCTTACAAATACTGTAAATGAATATTTTATTTCTTCCTCTACACAGTTTTTCCTAATCTTTTATAGTGTAGATAAAAGGTATATATTCTGTAGATATACTCCTGTAGTCATTCTTAGCAGAAATTTTGTAATCACCTTGATCTTGCATTTACAGCAAACCTTTTCTTGACCAATGATAACAGTGGTCTAGGTGCCTTAGATTCTGATTCTGGGCAGTCTGGACTAAGCAGGAACAATTTATGTTAACATTTTCTCCACTTTAATTATAGTCTTTATAGGTAAATGGAAGGAGGACAAGTCAGTGTATTTGATTTTAAAAAATTTAAATGTTTCATAGTCTCTTTTTTCCCAGTCTCATTTTTTAACTTCAAAAAATTCAATGAACAATAATAATACATTATTTTTAAGTACAAAGCTATTTAAATAATCAAGATATGTTAATACTCTTGGCGTTTAAATTGCTTTCAAAATAATACTTTTCATGCTATTTATAGTAAACTGTTGGAAATATGTAAACAAGGAAGGTACTGTCTTCTTGACTAATTATGTACACATGATTTAGTCAGGGTTTGTTTTAGAATAATAAACCAGAGTATTTCCTATGATGAATACTAAAGTAATGCAAAAAAGGTCTATAAATATTTCTTCCTTGTCTCATGCTGGAATATGAAGGAAAAGAAAGCATTAGGTAATTCTTTGAAGTAGCATAATCACTAATATTTACTCTGTTCTTAGGTGTCTGTTACTGTTGTTAGCTCACTGTATTGTTGGCACATTTAATCCTTTTAGTTACCCTGTAGTTATTAATAATATTTTAACTATTTTACATATTTTTAGGGTTGAATATATGAAAACCTTTGTGTATTTTCATTTGCTTGCTTAACAGGGCCTGAATAACTTTTGCAATGCAGCAGTGGAGAGAGTCAATAGAGGGAGAAGTGTCTTGACAATGATGAGGGATTAAATGCTACCTTCCTCAGATACCTTTCAGGGGTCAGAGCTAAGGCAGGAGAGTATAGGGTGGATTGTATAAGGATGTGAATGAACTGGTGAGTAAGGTTGCTCACCTGTGGCAATCAGTGTCTGGATTTGAATTCCTGTATTTTGCAACTTAATGTTTTATTTTGTTTGAACTAATAAGAATTGTAGTAATATTTACTTTATAAAGTTGTGAGAATTAAATTAGTTAATACATACAAAGTGTATCTGGTACTTGAGAAATAATAAATCCCAACTGTTTATTGTTATTTTTTATAATAAGTATTAATTTCCACATTTGACAAAGAAGTAGAAATTAGAGACCTCATTATCTTTCTACCCAGGTTAGGGTCCCAGTCAACTCATATTGCAGGTATTTCAAATTACAAATAATTTTTATACATATTTATCAAATAAAAGCCCTGAAACAAATATTGTCATTATGTAGTTTCCTGAGAGGAAGGATTGAGGAAGGTTTCTAAAAATGGGAATTTTTTTCACAAATCTTTTGCAATAAATTAGAAAACCTAGAGCAGAAATAGTAATTTGACTCAATTTACAGAGTTAAGTCATAGAACTGAAGTTTTAATCCAGGAATTTAGTTCCCTGCCCTTACTACTAATTCATTTCCTGCTTTTAAAAAAGAAATAATAAAGCAAATAATTTAATAATATGTATATATATTTTTTAATTTAACTTCTCTTTGTGAACAGAGTAATGTTTTTGATTGGTCATATAATAAGACTGAGTTCCATTTTTTAAAAAATTGCTTTCATTTCTAAATCTAGAAGGAGCCATTCCCTGAAAGCAAATTGGAGATGGAATGAAGCAAATACTGTGTTATTATTGTTAATCTAATAATATTATAGTTAAAAAATCATATTTAATCAGAACAGTTGCATATTGTCTAAGTTAATGTCTATATATGATACAAATTAGTATGACTCCTTGTTCATTCACTTAACTATTTCATAGAGGTTTCTGTTGATCAAAGAAAATAACCATCTCTCTTCAATGGAAAATGACTGCACAGAAATGCAAATCATTGAGTAATAAGTTGAATTTCTTAGAGTACATGAAAGAATGTGGAATATACTTAATCAGATTTTAAGAGCTTCCCACAGTATCATTACCAGTTCCTGACTCTTTGTTCTTTGGGAAATTTCTTTAACTAAAATTAATGCCTGTGATGCTTAAATGTTCTGATCTGTTTTTGATATAGTGACTAAATCAAAATTTAATTTGAAGGCTAAGTGAGCTAGACTTCATACTTCAGCTTCAGAACTGCTTGTTGTCTAAGTAATTTAATACTAATATTTTTCATAGTTAAGCTGTTTTTACATTTATATTTTATTATATATCTCTACTACAAGTTCATATTACAGTTTTTTCAAAAATCAAAAATTAGCTCAACTTTCCACTGCATCAATATTAGGTCTTGAATGCAAGAACATATACTTTTATTTCAGTATTCATCTAAAAATGAAAAAGAGGGGGTGAACCTCAGGAATTATAAAGATGTAAAATTTATATATAAATAAATTATTTAATTAAAAAAAAACCCAAAATGAAAAAGATCATTTTGATGAAGTCATGTTATACATATTTTCTCTGATTGTATGTAATGATTTTTTAGGTAATACTTTCACAAAGCTGTGGTTAAAAACAAAACTTATGCTAAATAAAAGCAAAACTATGCCAAATAATTTGTTATCACTCTGCAATTTCTGCAGCATCAAGAGGAAACAGGATTAGTTTTTTTCGTTTGTTTAAAGTGCTCCATTCGCTGAGAATGACAGATACCTGGCCTGCCCAGGTCTGCTGTCTTCAAAAAAAAAAAATCTTAATCACTGTTTACTATCATAGCAATTATCTCATCATTGAGAGAGATTATTTAATAATCTCAAACAAGTTTCACACATACACACACATATACAAACCCTAAAATTGCAAAAAAAGGTCAATTTAGCAGCTGTTTACGTAGCACAGCCAATTTCTTTAAATTAACATTTATCATCTTAATTGAAGTGAGCAAGTTGTACCCTTTGCAGTATTTAAATAGCTCAATTCCTTTGGAAAGCAAATCCTGTAAAAATACAATTTAGTGTTTATCCAGTATTAAAATAATTAATGTTTACAATATTAAATTAATCATGCTCTGACCATTAATCATAATCTAGTATATGGATATGGAGAAACATCTTCATCTATCTCTAGATGTAGAGATAGAAAGACTACTAAGAGTCGAAACTTGATGGAAAATGTTTTTAAATCTGCATTTCCTAGCATTGAAGGCCTTCCAGGAAAAAAAGATCCTTGTATTTTTTATTTAAGGAAATCTTATGCAGATATAGCTGTTTCCTTTTTACAAAATAGTGTTGATGTATATTTTCATGCCATAAAATTCACGTGTTTTAAGTGTCTTGTTCACTGATATATAATAAATTTATAGAATTGTGCAATAGTCATCACAATTTAGTTTCAGAACATTTTCATCACTGCCAAAAGAATATCTTATTCATTTGTAATCACTCATTTTCACCTTTTCTGTGCATATAAATGGAATGATATACTACCTGGTCTTTAGTTACTTCACCTAGCAGGGTGCTTTTGAGTTTCAACCATATGTGATTACTTCATTCCTTTTTATTGCTGAGGTAAATCCCATTGTGTAGAGGTACCACTATTGTTTATTCACAAATGATGGATATTTACATTATTTCCACTATTTTACTATTACAAATAGTCCAAGTTATATTCTTATAGAAAATTTTGTATAACCATGTTTTCATTTCTCTTGTATAAATAACTAAAAGATATCTTATACGTAACTAAGATCATAACCACCAGACTTTTCCATAGTGAGGCTTCATTTTACATTCCCATGAGCAATGCATTATGAGTTTAGTTTCTTCACATCCTTGCCAACACCTGTTTTGTCTTTCTTTTTAGTTATTAATTATCTTAAGTGTATTTGCTTACTATATTGGAAGTCTTGAGCATATACTGATTAACTGGGTTTTGGTCAGTGTTATTTAACTGAACAGATTAATTTTTATAAATGCATGTTGGACCAAGGAAATACGGTCTGAGTTGTCAGCGATTGCTTTTTCTTAGAGTAATTTATGTTTCTTGAGAGTTTTATTCTTTGAGTTTGATATGTGAAATATGAACACTCATTGCTAAAATGAACCAAGAAAACTTTATATTTGGTCTTTCATTGAGTTTCCTGTTTTTGAAGCTAATGAGGTAAAAACTTTAAAAAAAAAAACCAAGCAATTTAAATAATTTTTTTTAAAATTTTGCCTGGGGTAGTTTTGAATCTGCGGACTCAAGTGATCCCTAGCCTCAGCCTCCCAGGTAGCTGGGATAACAGGTGCACGCTACCATGCCTGGCTTAAGTAATAATTTTTAGAAATACTATTTTAGCTGTGTTTTAATAACTTGATTCTTGAAGCAGTATGTATGTAAAATTTCATGTTAGTATTAATAAGTAATGTTTAATTTTATGGGTTGATTTTAAAATTAACACTTGGGACTTAATGTTGACTAGAAATTTAGTATTTACCTTGGATAATATATTTTTGACCATCTGTTTGACAAAATAAAGCGTTTGAATTTTCATTTAGTAAAAACAGCTTATGATTTTTTTTCTTCACTAGAGGGTCTTCAAAATTCATGATACATGCTTATTAGGAGATGTAGAAAAGCATAAGTTAAGTTACCTTTGCCAAGATGATTTTTTAGGAAAGATTTATTAATCGGCCAGTACCTTGATTAATAAATCCACTGAGAACATATTGCCATGTACCAGCAAGTTGGAAAATAAACAGTCTTCTTCATAAATTATGCAGCGTGGTGTTGGTTTGTATTAACAGCAATGTTCTCATTAAAGTTGGGCCAGGAAAGAACACCACTGTGTTCAGCTTCTACTTTTCATTACACATGTAAACTGTGCCAACAGAAGACAGCTAAGACCTGGGAAGGAAAGGCAAACCAGGGCTCTTAGGCCTTTGAGCATCAGAATTTCTAGAAGCTTCTCTGTAGGACTCTGTTAATGTTAATTTTAAACCATTCGTAGCTTTTTATGCTTTTCTCCTGTTCATCTGGCATTTAGAATGGAGAATCTCATTGACTCAACTTGAACCACCTGTCTAGTTTTGTCTCACTGTGGAGAGGCATGCTCAGGATCAAATAATACAGACATGGTCCTGGGTTGTCTTCCTCTTACCCCCACTCCACCCCCGATAGCTGGCTTCAGTCCTTTATGCTTTCTCATAATGCTGTTTATACTTTGGTAAATAGTAGAGATTGGTATTGAATCAACTAAAAATTTGCCATTTACACTTTGCACAGATTTAGCTTCTTATTGAAATTGATGGATTAGCATTTGGGGATTGTTGAAGGACCCTGAGATTATAATATCTACTAACTGCCCTTGGCTCTGATCATAAGTCATTTTAATCACTTGGAGGACTAAAGAGTAGTCAAATAAGGCATTCTTTTTCTTACATGACCAGTCACTGCAATGATACAGAGGCCAAAAGAGTTGATGGTAGCCTTCTTTCTTTGGCTTCATCTGAACTTGGAGTTCTCCCAGTTGTACCACAAAACTGTTTGCCAGACAGACACCATTCCTTCCTATTACCTCCTTTTCCTGTGTGAACTAATTGAATTCCTTCCATCACCATTACCACCTAATGCAATTTATGTCACCTTTTTGCTGCAAGAGTTCCATTTGGATTGTTGTTTACTTGGGCAGTTGATATATTTTAGCATTTTTGTTCTCTAACTCATTTTCCCCCTAATATATTAGAATATGGATGTCTGTCTATGTAGTATATCTCTATGTGGCTTTTTAAAGTACTAGAATTTTTAGTAGTTTTGTTATTTCTGAGATAAAACTTTTTAGCTTAAATGCTTATATATCATTGGAAAAGCCTTGTTTATTTTCATTTATTTAAATAAAATTGATTTTGACCAGTACCAGATGCTTCCTTAATTGCTTGCAATCCTTTCCTCATGGTACTTTTCCATGAGAAAATCTACTCTAAAGAACCTAGCTTAGTACCTTAATACTTGTTGCTATCAGAGGGTATTAGCGTTGTTTCCTCTTGAGTATGGTAAATAATGTTTTATACATAATTGTAAAAGTAACATCAATGTAAAAGTGGAAAGTACAAGTAAGAATAAAATCACAGTTACCCTACTATTAATGTGGATTTTCCCCAATAAAATTAGTATCATACTGCACTTAGTAATTTTTATTGTTGTTTTCATATAACATACCAAGTCTGTTTTCATTATTATTCAGTATTCTATTTAAACATAATTTTAATGGCAGCACTTTTGTTTTATGCCATAATTTATTTAGTAAACCCTCCCCGTATTTCCAAATAACATTCATAAACCATTCAACTAAACTCTCATTACTTCAATAACTTCATGGTTAAAGATCTTTGAGTAAGCTAAGAATGTTTTTAGCCTTTTAAGATGTCATTCCCGCCGGGCACGGTGGCTCCTGCTTGTAAAGCTTCAGCCTATGAATCGGCCGGGGCTAGGGATCGCGGTTCGAGTCCCGCCTGGGGCCCATAGCGAGACCTAGTTCCAAAAAATAGCTGGGCGTGGTGGCGCGCGCCTGTCATCCCAGCTACCTGGGAAGCTGAGGCTGAGGATGGCTTGAGTCCGTGGTACCCCGGGCAACGAGAGCCTGTGGTTCCACAGGCAAAAATAGCGAGACCTAGTCTCAAAAAAAAAGATGCCATTCCCTACATGTTTGCAGTCTCCCATTTCAGCTGCCACCCCCCCCCCCTTTATATGGATACCGTTCTCATCCTGTTCAGGCTCTTTATCCTAGACTTTTTCACTTTCTAGACCTCCACCATGGCTTACTAGGATATCCTCCACGTGGATGTTCTTCTCACCCTGCTTTGGGCTCTGATTTCCTTTACTCTCAAGTCCCCTCAGCACCTGTCCCCTCAGTTCCCCCTCACCCTCTTCCCTGAGCACCTACTTAGGCTTTGAAGTACAACTAACTGGATATTTTTTCTTCAGATTTCTAATTCTTTAGAGGCAGATTCTGCCATAACCATCTCTCTTTGTTGAGTAAAAGAATACTCTTAAAGATTTTTTCCTAAACTTGAGTCAGCTTTTTACTATATCATGAGCTGGCTTTCCCTAGGCAATAGGAACTTCATCATGATTCATGATTTGATTATATGGATGTGACTAGTAGCACACTCCTAGGGTTAATTCAGGGAAGGGTGTGGTTTTGGATGACACTTAACCTGACAGAATATGTGGAAAGACTTTAATGAGCTTTAGATTTATTGCTTGTAATGAGTGTAATCTTTGTTAACTAGCTATTATATACAAATGAGAATCAACAAATGAGAATGTTTTCTTATTTTGATTGAAATGTCAGAGGCTAGCTAGATATGTCTTTTAAAATTGATGGACTTCTACAGAGTGTTTTCTTTCTTGAACAGATAACATTCTCTTCCCTAAAAAAGATTTTAATCTTTTTCTGAGGCAAAATACAAAGGAAGGAAAAAAGAAGGGTCAAAATATAGGTGGGAAGAGCATAAGGCTCTGTGATGATGATTCACAGGTATAATGGGGGTGGAAGAGATATATGGGACTACCTTCAGGGGAATGATCAGTTACTCTACAAAAATGAACAACAGTTTAAGAAAATAAATTAGGGGTAAGAATTTAATATTTTTAAAAGTTTATTTACCTTCTACTCAGGCATTTTTACTTTCCAGTTCTAAAATTTTTCATTATTATATGATTTTGCTAATTAATGATGGCAAAAGAAAGAAATTACAGTTGAAGTAAAAGAACACAGAAAACTTCTTTGCTTATAAAAAAAATCCTTTATTCCATGACTGGAGCATCTTTTTTCAATTAGGTTATCTTTGAATACTTAGTCCTTTCTTCCCCCCTAATAACATGGGAATTAATTATTTTTAATTAAAAACATTTTAGTGATTGGGTAAAAAACAATGGTTTGACATCTAATGTATCTTTTAGCGTTCTAAAAAGACTGGTTCAGAAGAGTTTGGTATGATAATGTAGTATTTATACATTCAAGAGAGTTACAAGCTGTCTGACATCCTTCATAGTCTATATTGTGTAATTAAGTGATTCAACTTCCTTATTTGAGCCTCACTTGGGTGACTTTATTGAGTGTCTCATCTCTGGGTGGGGGTGTGTGTGTGTGTGTGTGTGTGTGTGTGTGTGTGTGTGTGTGTGTGTGTGTAACTAATGGGCAGTCAGAAATATTAGACAAATGTCGATTAAAATAATGTGAAAAAGCAAAAAAAAATGCAAGAGTATAGAGAAGCAATAGGAGTTGCAGGTTTGACTGTAAATTAGAAACCAGACTCTCTAGAAAGCAGTTGTAAGGATCCAAAAATATTTCTAGACATCCAAAGACAACTTTGTTTAAGACACAGTAGTTATAAGCCAAAAATTAGTGAAAATGTATTGATTTTCAGAACAATGAAAGCTATGCTTTGGAATTAAAAGCTGTAAAGATGTAAAAAAAATAGTTTTTATAAATTGTGGTTAGAAATATATCTGAAGATTAAGCACTAATTATAATGGTTTTTAACTGACCAGAGTTGTTTTCAGCATGCTCTAACCATGTGAACAAAAATAGATGAAAGTTAGACCTGTCCACCATCATGACATAGTTTTAGGGAGTATAGATAAAGCTTTCTCTCATTAGTGACTACTATTATATTATCAGATCAACTAATTTTACTCAGCACCTTCAAGTCTAGCTTTCAGTCTTTTTTTTTTAAATCAAATTAAAACTTTTAATCTAAAAGTTCTGTCAATTTAAAATTTTAAATATTTAAAAATATGATATTTAGGCCTATAGAGATTTGGATTGCCAAAAGAATTAATATTTATGTAGCACCAACCATCGTGTTCTTACATTTTAATATTGCAAAAAAGTTTTGTTTTTCCCATTGCAGCGGTCAGTAACTTGTCCAAGACTTTATGACTAGTGATGGTGGAGGTTGGATGACAATCCACTTCCCTTTCAGTTCAGACTCTTCTACTTCTGTCAGCAGACATTAAGTGCCAGTCAACAAAGGCAATAGGGAAAACAAAGGATTGAAAACAAACACTCCAAATATAACCTAGGTATTTTTGTGATAAACAACTTTCATTTTTGTAAAAAGACTCAGTGATTAAAAAAAAAACAAAAACTAGTCACCTGTAGTTGTTATGCTTTTGACTCACTATTAAAATATGGACTAATTATAGGTGTAAAAGTAACATGACCTTTGCCCACTAGGTTTTTACAGTTTTATCATATGCAAAATAGAAAAATATATTTACTATCAGTTTAAAGCTGGAAAGGATCAATCACCAAGGACACAGGCATATATCTTTGTTTTACTTTTTCTCTTCATTATTTTAAAAGGAGAAATTATCCCACTAGATTCTTTAGCTTCTTATCTTTAGGGTATTCTTGTTATGTTTTAACACATACACTCTTACTAACAAAACTAGATTGTTTGTCCTGACATTTGTTGAGTACAAAGGGATATGGGCTTTGTATTATCTTTTTTGAATTAAATTTGGCGTTTGTAAGCATCAATTAAAAAAAGTAAGAATTAGAGCGTTGACATATTATGGCATGTCTACTCATTACTTTAGAAAACTGAGTGCAAATCTGAACCTCTGTTTGCCCTACTTGTATTTATTTTTGAACTCTAAATCTTTTATGTAAGCACTTAATCTAATTAAACTTAGTAACTATCTTTTGCAAGCAAGACACCTTCTCTTTAGTCTCCTGTTATCTGAGCCCTCAGTAGTTCTGAATGTGATGACCTAAGGGGTAATCAAATATCCTAAGAGTAGCTTTTCACATTGTTTTTCAAAGATAATTCTTTGCCAGAGTTCCTAAGTGATACATGTTCCCCATTTCACCATTTAATTATCTGTTTTAATATTTACACTTTTGATTCAATCATATTCATTACCAAATTTTTTATTAACTGTCAAGCTGACTCTGGTAGTTACATGGACAAAGATAATATTTTTTCCACCTCCCAAATTCTCTCATTTATCACTGCCCCTGACTTACCTCCATACCCATCTCTCTCATTGTATCCTCCCCTTCTGTTCTTTTCCTTCATTTTGTTTGTTTCATTGTATAAAAAGGTAATAATTAGAACAAGGTAAAAATTAGAACAATGATAGGAATAGGCAGTTGTTCTTGTAAAGATTCTAGTATTCAGTGACAGAAACATACTTGCTTTCTTGGATAATGGTTTTTAATTACTTTTGAGTTCACCAGACCTTGGTTAGAATTCTGCTTTAAAAAATTACTTTTTTGCATTTGAAAGAAACAAAAAACAAACCTGATACAGTATCAATGAATATTAGGCAGATAGTAAAAGTGCTGTTCTTGTCCATACTTCTCAGAAATAACCACTATTAATGGTCTTCATGTTTCCTTCTAATTGTCTAATCTACATATTTACATTACACTTAACAAGTCTACTATGCCTACTAATGTCAATTTATAACATGGGCATTTTTCTTTTAAAACATTCTTCTTTAGATAAGAAAAATATCTGAAGAGTTTATTTAGTTCAGTTTTTTTTTTTGAGACTAGGTCTCAGTATTTTTTGCCCGTGGAACCTCAGGCTCACGTTGCCTGGGGTACCACAGACTCAAGCATTCCCCAGCCCCAGCTTCCCAAGTACCTGCGATTACAGGCGCACGCCATCACGCCCAGCTATTTTTTGGGACTAGGTCTCACTATGTTGCCCCGAGCGGGACTCGATCCGCGATCCCTAGCCCCAGCCGCTTCATAGGCTGAAGCTTACAGGCCCGTGCCACAGTGCCCGGCTTAGTTCAGTTTTATTCCTCTGATATTCTGTATCTCAGATTCTTCTCAATTTTTTCTTTTTTAATCATGCCTTTTTTTTTTTTTTTTAAAGCACAGATGTTTCACTGAACCTCCTTCAATCTTTTTTTGGCATTTAAAACATAAAGTAGCCATTTCTTCTTGATTTTTCACAGAGATTGAAAATTGGACTTGGCCTTATTTAATTTTATGTGGAAGAAATATAAAACATTTATCAAGTTTAAGTCACTTGTGTCTAACAAGTATTTGTGTTTAAGAAATAAAATAGAAACTTTGTAAAACTTGGTATTTGTGTTTAATTTTATTAGCACGTCTCTAAAAAGTATTCTGGATCCATTCATCTGAGTCTTGAGATGATGGTTCTATTTTTACACAGCCTAGAGTTTACTTCTCTTTCTTCTCTATGATGCTTGACACAAGGTTATATAAAGTCTGTGGTTACAAAAGACAGTAAAGTCTTTCAGAGGAAAAACTTAATTCTTGCCCAAGTATTCTGATTCATTATCTTGCCAAATTTTTGTATGGAATAAAGTAAGGCTTTAGGCCAGAAGGTGTCTTTAGAATTCCTTCCTTGTCTCTACCAGGATCTTGCCACCACCATGAGTTTCTGATACCTCAGGTGTATTATACGCAGATCCCAAGAAACAATCAGTTTTCAAAGATGTATGTATGAGTATGAGTTTCTCTATGAGAATAGTTTAGTAGTGTCATATGCATTACCGAGAAGATACTTGAACATCTGAAGTCACCTGTATTTGGATTAGTGGCACATTCACATTGTCCTTCAAGAAAGTAGTCTATTTGTTTCAAGGGTCCATTGCAATACAATAAAAAAAAAGCCTTCTGGAAAGGAGAACATTGTCACCACCCAAGAGACATTTAATTGCTTATGATCTAAACTTAAACTTCTGAGTTAAAGACCATTTAAAATCCCCCAAGATGGATGGTACAGTTAAAGTCCTTCCTCTCGAACATCACATATTTGAATAAAATGGACACTTCAGGTAAAACAAGCCATATTTATCCCTTATATCCCCCTCCCACTGCTTTTAGGACTATATTTTATTGTTTACAAGTACCTCATTCTTTAAAAAGCTTCCTGCTTTTAAGCTACTGGTTCAGTGAAGGGTTCATTAGGCTTTCTGCTCCATTTTAAACCTTGGAGCTGTTGAGTACTATGTGGGGTTACATTAAGTTTAGTTATACCAATGTCTTATAAGGATTTCTGATTTGACTAACTGTATATGCATTATATTTTCCCCTAATTTTAGGATTTGGGTAATGTATCTCCATGTCCCATATTCTTGAGTCCTCTTGAAATAGCTTTTTAAAAGAGAATTTAGTGCATTTTTGTGTGTGTGAAAACAAAATGCTACCAACATGATCATTAAAACATATTGGTACCTACTCTTTATTATTTTTATTGTTTTCACTAAGAAGAATAGAATGCACTAAAAGGATGGGTAAGTGGTGCGTGTCTTTAATCTCAGCCTATGGAGTGTGAAGCCAAGACTCGGAATTGCTTGATTCTGCGGGTTTGAGACCCACCTGGGGCAACATAGTGAGACTTAGTCTCCAAAAATAGCTGGATGTGGTGGCGCATACCTGTAATCCTGGCTACGTGGGAGGCTGAGGCTGGGGATCGCGTGAGTCCCGGGATCGGGACTGCCCCGAGCATCATGGCGAGACCTAATCTCAAAAAAGAGGAAAAGAAGCACTAAAATTGCTATTCATTAAAAAAGAAAATGTTCTTAAGTTAGAACCATTTGAATTACCAAGTTAGAGCAGAATTATCCCCACTCTTATACTTAGCCCAATCATCTGATTAAAGGGAACTGATCAATTCATAATTTAAAAAGGAAGGGTAAGGGGAAACTAGACACTGTACCTAATGCTATCATTAGAACTAATCAATTGATTATTGCTTACTTATGGCTTCTTAATTCTATTTTATCAAGGCTGGTGGCAGTTTTAGTTGAATATAAGTGACTTATGCAGTCTTTGAGAACTAGTGTGGGTATAATTTAAAAGATTTTAATTTGCAGGATGTATAATATAAAGTGGTTGTTTTTTTAGATGAAAGGTCACAGGAAAGTTATGAAAAGAGATCAGCATTTAAAGGATTGGAGAAATTATTATGAATAAGGTGATATGTAAGAGAAAGTAATAGAAATGAAGAACTCTTTTTTTTTTTGAGACACTCAGTATTGTTGCGCGGTGTATACCATAGCCTCAAGCACTCCCTAGCCTCAGCTTCCCAGGTAGTTGGGATTACAGGCGCATGCCACCACGCCCAGCTATTTTTTGGGGACTAGGTCTCCCTACGTGTGTCCAGTGGGACTTGAACCACAATCCTTGGCCCCGGCTGCAGCTTCCTAAACTGCTGCTTACAGGCATGCGCCACCATGCCCGGCCCGAAATGAAGAACTCTTATGTAGTCATTTATTCTGTCTGCTTTATATCTAAACCATCTCATTCTCAATTCTCATTTCTTGAAAGGAGATTTTTTTAAGTAATGTGTAGATAAAAGAGCTTTTGGGTGAAAAATTGATATTGGAGTTTAGTAAATACTCTTTCTTAAATTATCTCACATTTCTAGTTTTTAATCTATGTCTTTATTGTAATTATCAAAAATATTTTAAATGTCTTATGATTTAAAAAAATTTCTCACTTGCTTGCATGATTTCATTTTTCAGTTTAAACTTTAGCCCAAGTAGTAATTATGGCATGTATGTTTATAATTCTTAATTTATAGAATGCTGCTTTTTTTTATTAGTGATTCCAATAAGTACTTTTCATAGAATTTTTTTCTCAAATGTATCAGCTGTGGCTATTTATTTAAAATAAAAGATTTCTTAGGGCAGTGGTTTCAAACAGGGGTCTGAAAAATAGTTTTGAATACCTCCTTATCTGTATTTTTGATTCTGTAACTAGATCAAAACCAAGACTCAATTTCTAACAAATCCCCAATTATAACTAATACCACTGATTCAGAAATCCTAGTGTGAGAACCACTGAAATACAGTATTGGTCACAATATTGAATTCTGGCTGCAGTCTAAGATAGAACTGGATAATCTGTGCTGAGTGTATAAACAGAGTTGGTTATAATTCAAGCATTATACGCATTGGATGAGCATTAACAATGATCAGTTAATGTGACATCTTTTATTTTCATAGATTGGAGCATATGATCAACAAATATGGGAAAAATCTGTTGAACAAAGAGAAATCAAGGTAACAAGTTTCACTTTGTGGATTCTAAAGCACAGTCCTACAAAATGGTTATTAACCACATTTTGTTTAATACCTTTTCATATACTTTAAAGGTATAAATTTAGACTACTCTGTGAAAACTTCAGTCATGTCTCAGTTGTGTCTACCTCTGATGATTTTTTTGCTTTTTAGCATCTTCCTGTTCTATTTAACTTCTAATGATTATTTTCTGTCAGCTCTTTTCCCCTTTCACTTGTCACCTTATACTTCTAGTTTGCTTTTCCTCCCCTTTGATGCTGTCATTGCTCTGTACAGTTTATTCAACTGGTAAGTATTTCAGGTTTTTGCCCACCTGAGTGATCCTGTGTAAATGCTGCTCTGCTTAATCGAGATCGCTTTTTGGTGCTACTAACAGAATGATTGGATGCAAGTAAAGTTGCAGAAAAGTTAGTAACTTTAAAAAAAATTTAGGAGAGTAAAGCATTAAGATATTTTTGTAATATGTATTTTTCTTGAACATGCCGTCACTTCTCTAAAACAGATAAGACTTTTTCATAGGCTATTTTGCTAGCATGAAAACTGATTGATTTCTAATTGAATTTGTTCTGTTTCTCAGCAGTCACTTTTTTTTGGGTAATAAAATTTATTTTTCATTTGCGTAGGTAATACTAATCAGCGTGTTTCTGCACGAGCTGAATTTAATCTGGGCCCAGAGAGTGTTAATTTAGTTGCTTGACATTTTCTGTTTTGCACAGAAAAGTTTATGTTAAAATGAAAAATCAATGATAGTAGTTACTTAAAAATCTATGTGTTGAGGCAGTTATCTATAATAAAGAGTAAGATTTTTCACCACTTCTCAATTTTAATTTTTAAACTTTTAATGGAAGAATTAATATGGTTAGCAAAGTTGTAATAAATACCTACTATGTGCTTAAATCATAGGACAAAAAGATGAAATATTGTAAAAGAGATATATCTGAGATATATTTAATTACAACCAAGATAATTCAGAGAGCCATGCTTGTCTTTAGAGAGTGCAGAGGGGGGTACTCCTGTGGAAGTTCAGAAAGACTTCCCAGAGGAAATGATTCGTGAACTGAGTTTTAACAGATATTGGGGAGAATAAGGAAAACATTACAGACAGATGAAGAGAAGATGAAAATATACATAAAACAGAAGGAGCTTGATTGACTCAGGAATCCTCAACAAGCTTGTTGCTTCTAGATTATATAGAAGAAAGGAAAATAGAAGTCTGATCATGAAGAGGCTTGAATGTTTTACTCTAAGTGTCTAGGCATAATCTGGGAAGATATCAGGGAAACGTTGAAGGATTAAAAAGCAGAAAAAGTTGTATGATTAAATTTTTATTTTAGCAGTTTCACATAGACATCCATACACATGATAGGAAATACTAGAAGGAGAGTAGATACAGAATTCTGTTGAATAGTTAAGCAAAGTATAGCAAATAGGTTTAATGAGAGCCTTAAAATCTTTTATTCTCTTTGACAGTATTTAATGTATTGGATAGGGGAAATTAAGTACCTTGATAAGTTGTTTTACTGGTTGGCATATTTGGAGGTTTTTGAAATTTGAGAACCACAAAATACAGAAATTTCTTTTCGTTTTGGGGAGCAGTTCATCACAAATTATTTCATTACTTATGTAATTTCCTCACTGAAAAAACCCAAAACAAGAACAACCAAAAAAGCCTACAATATTTTATGCTTAAACAGAAGTCAGGGTAAGGAAGATTGTGTTAGTGTTACTTGGTATACTGACGAATGAACTTTGGGAAGGCTGAGACCATAACTTGTTTACAAAATATGTCTCCCTTAAACTAATATTACTAAAGATAATACTTTGTAATTGAAGAATTAAAAACAATACTAAAGCCTGTTCTTGCAATTTTGAATTAAAAAAAAAATTTATAAACCTAAAAGCACATTCCATTATTTCAAATAGACGAATATTCTAATAGAGGCAAATTACTTATAGTTTAAAATTATTTTGCAATTATGTTAAAGAAGGTAAATCAATATTTAATTATGGTATATTGATATTAACATTTAGTTTAAGGATAAGAAAAATACTGCACCCACTGTTTAGAAAATTGTATTGAGTTCATCCTATATAATTGGTTTTCTCATGTCACTGTAGTAAACAATGATGAACTCAAATCCCTGAAAATAAATTCCTCAGAAATATTTATTTTCTTAATTTAAAGGCCTGTAGTAAGTTAATATAGTTTAGTTAATATTGTAAGTAACGATTTGTTTTTTCATATTTTAGAAGCTATAATTGAAAATTTTCATTTTCTGACCACTTTGACCCAAATTTAAAAGTGAAATTTCTCTGTCTTAGTACCTACACGAGTTCTAAAGCTTCAAACAAAAGAACTAATACCCGATTGGACATTGCACTTTGGGAATATACTATAGGAATTTAAATGTCTGCTCAATGAAGCATATATTTGGATTCTTGATGAAAATTGTAGGCATGCAAGCAATCAGTTAAGCTTTAGATTTTTCATAATACATTTGCAATAAGATTATTTTCAAATTGTTCAAATTTCAAAATTCACTGTATTAAAAAAGTAAATATGTAGTTTCTAAACATTGATACTATAAAGGCATAAATTACATAATTCATACCAAGTTAAACAATTGTCCAAATAATGACATTTTGTTGATGATGTACTATTAGAATTACTTTTCCAGTTAGCAAATTAAGAATGATACATGGTCTTTCAGCCACTCTATGTTGATGCTAAACAGGAAATGAAGTAGAGAAACAGTCAGTTCTCATTCATGATAGTTTCATGAAGTCACCATGAACACTGGGTTAGTGAATTGTGAGTCATTGCTGCCAGGGGAAATACAGAGGTAAGTTCCTAGGAGCCTCTGCCACAACAGTTTCATCAACTGATTATTATGTGGCCTTGTTTTATTTGTGTTTGTGTTACAAAACACCTCATTTAGTATATATGTTGTTGATTCATTAATATTGAATTCATGGCCAATGTATTATAATTCATGTCCATACAGAACTTAACCTAAAACATATTATCTTCATAAGGCGTATCACAGTTCTTTGCATTTAGAAACACTAGATAGTACTTTAGCACTATGATTGGGATCCATTTTAAATAACTAAATTACCAATAAAAAGCCGAAAAGCATCGCAAATACCATGGTACTAAAAGGACACTTGTATATGGGAACTGAAGTGAGGCATTACCTTGTTTGACCTCAGTTTTAGACATGAACAGGGTGACTCAAAGTTTTGACATCTCTTCTCTTGCTCTGTCCAAAATGAGTATAAATAGGCTCAAAATATTGATTTAAGACACAAATAGATTTTAGTGAATAGGTGAATATTTAGATATGGAATATGAATATTAAGGTTGGCTGTAATCCAATAATCATGGTTTTATCTTTACTCCTTACTTTCTTTTTTTCCCCCACATCTCTGATTTGCAACTTCAGATGGACAGAGTATTTGAAGGGGAATTCAGAGGTTAAGTGCATCTTAATTTCAGAGTGCACCTTTGTTTAAAACATCTCAGTTGAATTCTGAGCTCAAATGCCATCTTCCTCATTGATTTAGATGCAAACAGTACTTACTCAAATTTTTACTTCAGAATGTCAGTGAAACATGGATTATGCTCAAGAATTTGTAGCACAGTTTCTTAGCTTATTGAGTGAATAGTAAACAAATCATCTAAACACTAGTTATCAGCCTTTTTGGCTGGAGTTTAGTGTAAATTCTTTCAATTCTTAACATACCAGTCTTAAGTTATAAAGTATAATTTTTTCATAGTTTTTTTCCAAAGATTTTTATCTCCACTCATCTGATATTGATGGCAGGAACGTAATCTTAGTGTTCAGCAATTTTAAGTTTAAACTAATTCAATTCATGATGCCTGCTTTACCATTTTCTTCCTGGACATGGCATCAGAGTTCTGTGGTGATTAGGTAACATTGTGGTCTGGTTAGTGGTTGACATGTAAACACAGTAACAACCCTGAGATGCACATCCTTCTTTTTGGGTCTTAGCTGATACCATCCCTACATACTGGCTTCTGCTAAGAGGTCTGCATCCCTGTCTGTCATCAGCTCTGTGATCCACAGCTTTCTGCAACAATGTCCCAGCATCATACCTTGAAGGTCCTTGAGAACCACTGCTTCCCAAGCCAGCCTCAGCATTCTACTATACTCTTCTAGGTCCAACATAGTCTCCCAGACCATCTCAGTTATATATCCAAATTGATTGAAAGCAGTTGTCTTTCTTTTAGAATTCACCTTTAATTATAAATAGGCTTGGCATGCTGCACAGATCCCCAAAGTTAACCTTTTGGAAAGTGATAAAACTTATTTTATCATAATATAACAATATTATATGTTTCATTTGTAACAAATATATAATGTTACATTTTTATCTAATAGATTAAAAAATTTAAGATAGAAACTTTTAGAAGTTGATTATTTTCTGCTTTTTTGAATTTTAAGATATGTATATATCAAATTCCAAATATACTTTCAATTATTATAGGGATTACGGAATAAACCAAAGAAAACAGCACATGTGAAACCAGACCTCATAGATGTTGATCTTGTAAGAGGTGAGTCTTAAATAAATAAATGCCTAGTATAATTAGAAATTGACTTGAAACAGAATTCAAAATATCTTTTAAATACATATATATTTATAATATTAAATGCAATATGAACCTAACTGAAAGTAAGATAACTTTTGTTTTTGTTAACTAGCAAAGTAGTTAATCATTTCTGAAGTTTTTATTAGACATTTTCTCTTGTTCCTCAGTCTTTTTATTTTTTTAATTTTATTTTTTATTTATATATGTGTTTCACATCTTTGTATTCCCCAGGGATAACCCACCACCTTCCCTTCCTGACCAATCCCTCCCCTCTCACCTTCTTCCCCCCAGTTGTGTACTTTGGTTTGGTTGTTAGCGTATTTTGACTCCTAGCCTTTTGCTTGTTTTTCCTAATGATAACTTTTTTAAAAAAAGAAGCACTTCTAGTGTTTCCAACTTTAATATCTTTGAATCGTCTTTACTTCCACTAAAGATCATTAATAAATAATAAATATTAAAGAAAATAAGCTTGTTTGCTGAGCAACTGTAAGACTTGGTTATAAAAATATATTGGTAATTTTCACTTCCTAACTGAAATTGACTTTTTAACACTTTCTAATATGTATCAAATATATGGGAAACATTCTAGTGTTATCTCAATTAAAAATAGGTTTTTTTCGAAGTAATTGAGTTAATGATAGCAGGAGGAATGTTTTTAAGGGGCGCTACTATTCAAAAACTGTATTTCTCACAGTGTAGTATATGAAATTATACATGTCTTATTGCTCTTCAGTTGTTGAATTTTTTTCCTCTTAGGAAATTAAAGAATTGTAAATGTATACATATTTTACTTTTTCAGGGTCTGCATTTGCTAAGGCAAAACCTGAAAGTCCATGGACTTCACTAACTAGGAAGGGAATCGTTCGAGTTGTATTTTTCCCTTTTTTCTTCCGGTGGTGGTTACAAGTAACATCAAAAGTCATTTTTTTTTGGCTTCTCTTCCTTTATCTTCTTCAAGGTATAATTGATAGAACTGTACTTTGCTTTTAACTTTCAGAATGTTGTATTTTTAAGGTTGCTACAGTTTTTCTCTAAGACATGTACCTAATATAAAAAACTGTGTAAAGATAAACATTTATTGTAATATTTCACTTAACTGGTTTGGTATGAAAAATTTTTCAAAAACTGTAAATATTGTTAGTGTAATCTGAAATTTTGAATCTGCAAATGGTTATAGGAAAACCAGAAATTGAGTGTTTAAAAAAATTTAAAAATCTCTTCAAAATGCAACCCTCATCCTCCCCTACCTCATGCTTCCCCTTCCATAACATACTACTCTTGCTTTTTTTACGACCTATGTAGATACATTTTTCCTGACTGAGGCCTGATGTATTTTTTCTGTACTCTAAACCACTGGTATCTGCGATTGTTCTTATTCTATGTTGAAATTCAGTTATATGCAATATATTGTACATTGTAAGTCCTTTTCACAGATTTTTATTTAAATTGTCACAACACTGAAGTTATCACTATATGTTGATGACATGATTCTCTATATAGAAAACCCCAAAAATTCCACAGAAAGATTACTTGAAATAATAAACCAGTTCAGTAAGGTAGCTGGATACAAAAATCAACACACAGAAGTCAGTGGCTTTCCTATATGCAAAAAGTCAAAGAGAGGAAGAAGAAATCAGAAAAACCATCCCATTTACCATCGCACCAAAAAAATTTAAATACTTGGGAATAAACCTAACAAAAAATGTTAAAGAACTATACAAAGAAAATTTTAAAATGCTAAAAGAGATAGAAGACATAAGGAAATGGAAAGACATTCCCTGTTCATGGATTGGAAGAATTAATATTATCAAAATGATCATCCTACCAAAGGCAATCTACAGATTCAATGCAATCCCAATAAAAATCCCAATGACTTTTTAAAGAGATAGAACAAAAATTACTGAAATTCGTATGGAGTAACAAATGACCCCGTATATCAAAAAAGCCTCCTGGCCAGGGGGGAAAAAAGATGGAGGTATTACAATTCCAAGCTTCAAACTATACTATAAAACCATAATAATTAAAACAGCTTGGTATTGGTGCAAAAACATACTGTCAGACCAATAGAACAGAATGAGTGCCCTGAAATAAAACTACACACACACACACACACACACACACACACACACACATATAGTCAACTAATTTTCGACAAAGGTGTGAAAAAGTTACCTTGGAACAAAGATAGCCTCTTCAATAAATGGTGCTGGGAAAATTGGACTAAGACATGCAAAAAAATGGACCAAGAAAACTCCCTTAATCCATGTACAAAAAATCAACTCAAAATGGATAAGAGACTTAGAGGTCAGACCTGAAACCATAGCATACATTGAGGAAAACTTGGGCAAAACTCTCCATGAACTACAGTTCAGAAATCCCTTTCTGGAAACATCTACAGATGGCAAAAAAATGAAGGAAAACATAAATAGATGAGACTACATCAAACTAAAAAGCTTCTGTACAGCAAAAGAGACAACAGAAAAAACTAAAAGATGCCCAACCAAATGGGAAAAAAAATCTTTGCCCTCCACATGAGTGACAAGGGTTTAATAACGAAGATCCACAAGGAACTCACACAACTAAACAAAAGCAAAACAAAAAGCCCAGTCAAAAAATGGAGAGAACTAAAAAGACACTTCTCCAAAGAGGAAATACAAATGACCACCAGGCACATGAAAAATTGCTCAACATTGCTAGTAATAAGAGAAATGCAGATCAAAACCACAATGAGATACCACCTTACACCACTAAGAATGGCCCACATCCAAAGAACAGGCAACAAGAATTGCTGGCGAGTATGCGGGGAGAAAGGAACACTACGACACTGCTGGTGGGAATGTAAACTAGTTCAGCCACTATGGAAAGCGGTGTGGAGGACCCTCAAGCTAATGAAAATGGAATTACCATTTGACCCAGCAATTGCTTTTTTGGGAATCTACCCAGAAGAGACCTCAGTGTGGGTACAAAGGGACACCTGTGCTCGGATGTTTACTGCAGCACAATTTATAATTGCAAGGTCATGGAAACAACCTAAATGCCCCAAAACGGATGACTGGATGAAAAAAATGTGGTATATATACACGATGGAATATTACTTATCAATTAAAAACGACAAATTCGGCAATTTCATAACAACATGGATGTATTTAGAAGAAATCATAGTAGAAACAAGCCATAAAGAAAAAGAAACCAAATGGTTTCACTAATATATGGGATATAGTGAAAAAAATAAACAAAAGCCTTGAGGAAAAGTCAAAACAAGCTAAGCACCAAACTGAAGCGCACAACTTTGAGCAGGAGGGAAAGGGGGGGGGGCGGGAGGGGGAGGGCAAATCCTTGAGATTACAATGTTGTGAAATTTATATATAAATAAAAAAAAAATTGTCACAACATCCCAGTTAAGTGTAGTTAGTGCTATTATGATTCACTGATAGATGTGGAACCGAAAGACATTAGGATCTTAAGAAAAACATATTATCAACTAAAAGTAAAAAGAATGAAGCAAATCCAAGCAGTCTGACTACAGTTTCATACTTTGTAACTGCCACATTGCCTTCCAACATAATAGTGTTCTAGTGCCCCAGTAGTAGCAGAACTCAACACAACAGATAGGACGCTAGAGCCCTTGGAGACTGAAGAAGCCACTTACTGTCCATCATTAAGAAATGATGATTTTCCTTTTGCCAATTTGAGAGACACAGCAGGAGGAATAAGTGACTTCCCACTCTTTTTCCTTTTTTTTTTTTTTTTAGCTCTAGCATATAGAGAACTATGGTCATACGACTGAAAGAGTATAAGTAAATAACCAGCAAAAGGTTATATAAAGTATGAAGTTCTTTAAGATGTTCTTTGTGCTTGAAACTCTGAACCTTTTAAGTGCATTTACTTCCTGTGCCTTTTTAAAAATAATAACTAGTAAAATAATATTAGCTAATGATGATGATGATGGTGATGGCCAATAAAAACTACCACTTATTAGTGTTAGATGTAAAATTTATCATGTCTAGCAAGCCTTTCAACTCTGTTACATATATGCAGTTGAAATCTACAGTACCCTGTGTATTATCTTGTTGTGCAGATGTATAAACCAAGGCTTTAAAAATATAGGGAACTTAAAAAAGGATCACATTAGAGTTCATATTAAAAACAGCAAAAACTTTATTATAAGATTTCAGACTGACTAAATTCAGAAATCTGAATTTAATTCTAGGGTAATACATAAAGATGAAGCTTTAAAAATTCTTTTTCTTTTTGAAAGTATTCAGAATTGAAAACGAATTTTTTTCTTTATGATACTTCTTAAACATACTAGGAAATTACGTGGTGTTAAAAACTTAAATCTCCGTATATCAGACGATTCTTTCCCTTATAGGTGGCAGAAACCAAATGCAAACTAAGTTATATAAAAATTATTTTATTGCTTCTTATAAAAGTTTTCAAAAAATACCACGAAGTTCATTAGATGATCACCTCTAACTAGGTGACCATATGTTCAATTTGCCTGGGACTTTCCAGCTATCCAAATTGACTTGTATTATCCTGGTGCTTTTGTTAATAGTCTCCATTTGTTCTTGAAAGAGTCCTGGTTTAAATGATATACTATATGGTCATCCTAAAGACCCATAGGTTCATCTCTTTGATTAAATAGTGATCAACATTTTGGTCTATTACTTTATCTTGTTAAAGTTTGTGTGTTGGGGGGGTAGACTTTTTATCACTAAATACCTCTATGTATCTCTTCAGAATAGATACATTATATAACCACATTATAATTATTACACCCAACAAAATGAACAAAAAACTAAATATTCAAATTCTTCATTATTGCCAACAAAATTAAGTACTCCTATTCTCTACTTTCAAACCTGTGAATTCTGAGGCTCAGATAATGCCTTCACTTTTTATGTCTTTCTTATATTGGTTTCATTCTTGGGGAAACTGTTTCTGGTAACTAAGGTTGGCCTTGGCAATTTCTTATTTTCATAGTCATTAGTATTTGTGATCTAGTCTGTGTGTTTAATCCCTTGAAAAATGTTGTGACTAGCGCTCTTTACATTATATGCTTACCTATCTATTCTGTGCTCCAGAGGTAAGACTATGACAAGCCTAGAATACATGTCCATCACTGACATAAGAGAAATAAAACCATTTGAGACAGGTAAAAGTGGCAAGCTCACAAAAGGTGAGTTTATGCCTAGAAAATCTAAGGGATACTGAACAGACAAAACCAAGGTTTCTTCTTGTGGTAATAGCACTGGTGGGTGTTTAGTGGTTTTCCTAAAAATTATGTCCAAATAAATTTATGCTATTAATTCTAAGTGGATAAACATCAATTGAAAAGAAACTCTTTTATAGCTTTATTACACACATCATAGACTTCCTTGTTTGTAAAACAAACAAGTATACTTGAGGTTAGTATGGTTCTTTTCTTTGTCTGTGATCTTACCAGGAATCCATTTAGATTCATATACATCTAATTTTCATTGCAGTAGTTAAGTCTGCACCTTGAGGACTGTTGGGTGTTACCTTGTTTTATAAGCTTATTACTCAGTAGTGTGGTTAGCCACAATAATATAGAACTTGTTTGGAGTAATATAAAATTAATTTAAATTTAAAAAAATAATATGACAGGAAGCAATGTTAGAACAATTTTGAAAGTTCTGAAGAAATTAATATCAGATCTATAATTATATTTTCTTTCCATTTTTGTAGTTGCCGCAATAGTGTTATTCTGTTCCGCTTCTAGCCCACATAGCATACCTCTGACTGAAGTTATTGGGCCGGTATGGCTGATGCTGCTTCTGGGGACTGTGCACTGCCAGATTGTTTCAACACGAACACCCAAACCTCCTCTAAGTACAGGGGGTAAAAGAAGAAGGTACTGTCTGTTTGATAGTGATCTTGTAGGTTTTTGTATTTGCGCCTATAATCCAAGTGCTGGGAGGCAAGAGAATAGGGATCGCTTGAGTTCACGGGTTCGAGACTATCCTGGGCAACATAGGAAGACCTGGTTCTTGAAAACAACAGCTGGGTGCAGTGGCGAGTGCCTGTAATCTCAGCTACCTGGGAGACTGAGGCTGTGGATCACTTGAGTCTGTGGTACCCTGGGCAACATAGCAAGACCTAGTCTTAAAAAAAAAAAAAAGTTCCTCTTCCAAATAAAGTTAAAAATAGCTTCAGAATTAACTACTAAGTAATTGAGTTTCTAAATTTGCTCCAGCACCATTTTAAGACTATTTGCCTATTTTTGTTTTCTTTCTTGAAGTTCATTTCTAGACACCTAATACCAGTATAGGGAATTTTGCTACCTGGAGTTACTGACAGTTTCCACCATTTATAAAAGTAGCTCCCACTAGCAGCAATAAGAACAAAGAAGAAGTATCAGTCACTTACTTTTTAAATCCTTATTTAATATACTTTTTTGAAGCTGTTTGCTATTGCCCTTGATTAAGTGAACATAGCCACTGTTTACTGACCATTCTGTCTCACTGGCCATTCAGCACATGGAGTTGTGTTTTACGGTTCTTTTGGAGCAGTTCCTCTTAATTATCATTGCTAAGAGTGCAGCATTTGTACTTTTGGAGTCTTGAGATTTAAAACTTTTTCTTTTGAAAAGAACTTATATTAGATAAATATTGCTTATTGGTTAGATTGTTATCCTCTCTGGTCTAAATTTTCTTCTTCATCTGCAGATAAGTGGCGTTTAGATAGAAAAGAAATGCTTTTGTATTTATCTATCCGATGTGATCCTTACAACCTAATTCCACTTATCTGACAGTGTAAGCAAGGAACACCTTAACATTTACAGGAATTGGTCTTGAGTGTGCACTTTAATATTTGGATTAACTTGTTTTCAGTAAATCTGAATTTTATTGTAAATTAAAGTTTCTATGTTTACATTTCTTGAAATTCTTAACAAACTACTGAGAAATTGGTTGTTAGAATTTTAAATCTGCCTTCTGTTCTTTTTTTCTGATGAAGGAAATTAAGAAAAGCAGCCCATTTAGAAGTACATAGAGAAGGAGATGGCTCTAGTACCACAGATAACACACAGGAAGGAGCAGTTCAGAGCCATGGTACAAGCACCTCTTACAGTGTTGGCGCTGTCTTCAGGGATCTCTGGCATGCTGCTTTCTTTTTATCAGGGTTTGTATTTATTCAAGGTTTTATATGGTATACAGATGCATATCCCCTATCTGGCACTGCAGTCTCGGTTAATGTTAATGACTTTAAATATGATATCCATGACAGATTTTGTTTTGATCTTATTTATGCTACAGATAATTGAAAATTAGAGACCATGAAGTTTACTTTGGGATATGTGTAAATATATCTATCTGTGACAATGAGTATATTGTCCAAGTAGGTTTATAGTTAAGATTTTTTTGTTTCAGGTTTTTTTTTTTTTTTTTTACTATTTTAGTCTGTATTTAGTTTACATTTATTGATTGGTTAATAACATTGGTTATAAACACTTGTTTAATAGGGTTAATCCCAAGGTTAAATTTCTTGTAATTTCTCAAGCGCTAATTTCTATTGATTATTATTTTATTTATTTGTTTTTTTAAGAGACTAGATCTCGCTATATTGCCCAGGGTAGTCCCGAACCTGTGGACTCAAGTGATGCCTAGCCTCAACCTCCCAGATAGCTAGAATTATAGATGCATGCCACCACGCCCAGCTGTTTTTTGAGACTAGGTCTTGCTATGTTTCCTGGGGTATTCTCGAATGATTCCTATTCTCAGCCTCCAAGGCTGGCATTAAAGGCACGCACTACCGTGCCCAACTCTGATATATATATATTTTTTTATCTGCACTGTAGGTCAAATTGTAAGTTGTATGACTTCTTTAATCTCTTCCTCAATTATCTAAAGGTATCTGAAATAAAGCGTATAGGCATTTTTTAATTAATTAATTGATTTATGTAATTGTTGATCCCCTTGGGTATGCCGCCCTGTCCCTCCTCTCTGGTCACTCCAACTCCTCTCTTTGGTGTTTCTTCAACCATGTCCTCTTCAACCTCTTTCTTCAACCATGCCCATTGTCCTCTTCCTTTTCTGAAATATTGTCCTTTTCCTGGGTAAGGATCTGCATTCCTGGGGCCCAAATACCAGGCTACTTAGATTTTCATTATTGACTTTGTGAGGTACATTCAGACCAGCTTCTTTGGAGCCTATCAGTGCTTCATCCTTCTTGCTGGTTGTCTCCTCCATTTTGGTTTTAGTTTCATTTTGCTGTTTCTTTGCAATATATTTCTGGACTCTGATATAAGGAGTCTGTCTCCCAGCCTTTGTCAATAAGTAAGTTCCTCGTTGGAGACAGAAATCAGCTGTTAATCTTGCTTGTCTCATCTCTCGGTTTTTGGTTTGCAGCTCAACCTTGGGGCCACTGCCATGTTTTTGAGGCCTTTCTCCCCCTGTGGTGAGGGAGGGAAACTTGTTCTTGCTGGAGGCTTCTCTGAACCCTGATTTTGGCTCCCAGCCCCTAGCAACGGTGTAAGTGTAGCTCTGTGCTAAGTCCTTGGTTTATAGTTGGTCTCACAGTCCTTTACCCGTTGGTTTCCTCCATGCTCTTCATGGGTCCTGCCTAGGAGATGAGTGTCAGGGCTTTTTTTGTTTTGCGGCCTCTCTGTGTCTAAGGCTGGATCATTAGTGTTTTTTTGTTTCTGTTGAGGACTGACTGGAGTGGGAGTAAGATCAGAAGGGGGTGTTGCCACCCACCATCCCCACCCCTCCCCCACATTCCCATGCCCTGGTAGGACTTGGGGTCTGTGTGAGGTACTCCTCCCACTTCTTTTGGGCAGCTCCCTCCCCATATAGGTCTTGCTAGAGAATAAAACATATAGTATGCGGTTCTATTTTTACATCGGGTTTATTGTATAGTTTGTATCATCAATAAAGATTTTCTGCATAGGAAAATATAATTTTAGCAAATTTAAAAAGAAATTATGCCTAATACAGTCTGTTATTATTTTGAATAGTTAATTCAAAGCATGTAAGGTTTTATTGCTGCTTTAAAACACATACATACTAAATATGTAAAAGGCTGTGCTTGAAATACTGAGTATAATGAGGAGAGTTGCTGAATCACTAAGTCCAGAAAAGGGGTACAGCAAAATAGCTATTTTCAGTCACTTTTGTTAACTCCCCTACTAATATCATTGTCTTGTGATTGATTGTGCTCTTTTTTTTTTTCAATTTTTAAAATTTATTTTAATTTTTATTTTTGGATTTTGTACAATACATGATTGCATAATTGTTGATCCCCATAGGATTACCCCACCCCACCACACTCCCTCTGGTCTCTTTGCTTCCTTTCTTTTTGTTGTTTGTCCATGCTTAGCCCTTTAGTCTTTTTTTTTTTTTTTTTTTTTTTTTTTTTTTTTTTTTTTTTTTTTTTTTTTTTTTTTTTTTTTTTTTTTTTTTTTTTTTTTTTTTTTTTTTTTTTTTTTTTTTTTTAATATCTTCATTGGCCATTCCAAGCATCTTTGGTTTGTATCCATGTTTCTTGTTTCTTGGTGGCTGTTCTTTCTATTGTTTTCTGTCTCATTTTGCTGCTTCATCCCATTATGTTTCAGGTCTTTAGTTTTGGGGACCCGATTCCCAGTCTTGTGTTTTGGTAGTGCTGATCCATGGGGACAGTCTTCGGCTGATGGTAGGTCTCCAAGTCTTCTTTTTAGGAGCTTTGCTGTTAGGCCACTGCCATTCGTTTTTTTTGTTTGTTTGCTTTTGTTGTTGTTGTTTTTTTAAGGCTAGGTCTTGCTATTTTTGCCCATGGAATTGGAGGCTCACGTTGCCTGTGGTACCACGGACTCAAGTGATCCCCAGCCTCGGCTTCCCACATAGCAGGGATTACAGGCATGTGCCACCACACCCAGCTATATATATACATATTTTTTGGAACTGGTTCTCACTATGTGCCCCAGGCGGGACTCATCTGCGATCCTCAGCCCCAGCCACTTCATTGACTGAAGCTTGTAGGCACGAGTCACTGTGCCTGGATGCCACTGCTATTCTGTAGGCATCCGTACTTTGGCAACAGGAGTGTGCTGTTCTTTAGTGACTGCATCTCTATGCCAGGTTTAAGGTCGTAGCTCCCCAGTGGTTGGTATGCAAAACTCTTTCTCATGTTTGTTCTCACAGTTCATTGCTCTGTGAACTTGCCTTGCTCTTTTTGAGTCCTGCCTTAGAGGCATTTGTTTTTAAAGTCTTTCTTGGTGTTCCTTGCCCCTTCTGTTTCTTTGGTTGATGTTTTGTCTGGATGTACTTATTGTTGGTATGGGCAGCTCGGAATGGAGGCTAACCAAGAGGGGTCTGTGGTGAATCATACCCCCCCCCCTCCACACCCCGCGCACTGCACTCTGCTTCTCAGCAGGCCTCAGGTGTGTGGTGCCCGCATGCCAGCCACCCCGGCCGTTCCCAGAAGCAACCCCGGCCACGCCCCTTCCCCACCATACAGGGGGACGAGGACCGGTCACGCAGTGGGGGTGGGCACAGTGGTCGCTGATGTCTGAGCACCACTGGTGTAGGCCAAAACTGGCCCATGTAGCCCTTGCGCGTGAGCAGCTCACCTTACCCACCCTCCAGAGGCAGGCAAAGTTGGTGCGCACGAGGGTGACGGCCCTGCCATCCTGGCAGGGTCACGGGGGTGGGGGTGGGGGATGGGCCGAGCTGAGCCCTCGGCCTGTGTGGCACCGGGTGCTGGCCGCCCTGACCATTCCCGGAAGCCTGATTGTGCTCTTAAGACAGACTATCATGTATTATACAATTAAGCAATGATATATCTTGAGAATGTTTCATTGACTATAATTAATAGGGCAGTTTACCCAAATGTTAGTTTGTAGTAACATGACATGGATTAAGCTGATTACTTGACTTCTTTAACCACCTATTCTTTCTCAGGAGATCAATCAATAAATGTTGTGTTGTTGCTGTTTTTAACTTGGCTTGCATTCTATCTCTTTGTTAGTCTTTATTTTCTCCCCCTCCCCTCCTTTTTTAAACTTTTTTCTACAGTAGGACAGGACATTTTTATCACTATAAAGTTAGCTTTCTTAAATATTTATCAAAACTGTTAAGCATTTATAAATAGCAGCATGGATATCTTTTGCTGTGGGGGGATAATTTGATTGTTTTGGGTATCCAAAGCTGGCACTGCATTATGATGTATTCATAATTTATCAGGGTCATGTCTTTGGAATTCTACCATCTTTCTCTAGTGGAATTAAAATTTATGCTTCAATTTTCCTCCGTTGGGGCTGTAATAAGACTTTGACTAGCAGTTACTGATATTACAATGACTCAACTCCTCTGATTTTATTCCCTTTAATCATGACAACTGCCTAAATTATTTAGACATTAGACATTAAATTTTAGACTTAAAAAAAATGCGCTATGTTTGGCTTTCTCATTTTGAGTCTATTTGCCAGCATAGGAATGAGGCTGTCTTGAATATTAGATACAAGAAGAGCTTAAGAAAAATGATACTTTTAGAAAAATGTACTTCTAAATTGAGATATGAAATCTTGATGTCTTTTTCTTTCAGGCTTTGATAAGTCATAAAGGTTTTAAACTGAAATACTGAGCCCTAAGATTATTTTTCATGATAATAAATGTCAAAGCTCAGTTATTGCACATTAAAGTATCTGAGTTAAGGCCGGGCATGGTGGCTCGTGCCTGTAAGCTTCAGCCTATGAAGCGGCTGGGGCTAGGGATCGCAGTTCGAGTCCCGCCTGGGGCCCATAGTGAGACCTACTTCCAAAAAAATAGCTGGGTGTGGTGGCACACGCCTGTAATCCCAGCTACCTGGGAAGCTGAGGCTGGGGATTACTTGAGTCTGTGGTATCCCGGGCAATGAGAGCCTGCGGTTCCATGGGCAAAAATAGCGAGACCTAGTCTCAAAAAACCCCCCCCCCCCAAAAAAAAAAAAAAAACCATAAAGTATCTGAGTTAACATAACTGAGGAAATAGGCCAGGCATGGTGGCACATACCTGTAAGCAGTAGCCTAGGAAGCTGCGGCCAGGGCCAGGGATCTTGGTTCGAGTCCCACTGGGGGGCACGTAGCAAGAACTAGTTCCAAAAATATTAGCTGGCATGGTGGCATGCGCCTGTAATCCCAGCTACGTGGGAAACTGAGGCTGGGGATTGCTTGAGTCTGTAGTACCCCGGGCAACATGAGCCTGTGGTTCCACAGGTAAAAATGGTGAGACCTAGTCTCAAAGGAAAAAAAAACAAAAAACAAAACATAATGCATTATCGCATAAACATGTAAGCTTTGTGTCTGGTGTCCTGATGGTTACTGGATATTAACATGAAAATTGCTAGTTTTATATATAATATTTATAAGTTGGAAAGGCCCTATTTATCATCCCTAAGGGCATTCATTCTCAAAATAAACCTGTTCTTTTTAAAACAAAATTTTTTTCATTTTAAAAGTTAGAAATTATTGTAAAGGCATGCTATGAACCTGAGAAAGTAAAGAAAAAATAAGCATCAATTACAAAGATGTGTAAATCATATTTCCTAAGTATTTAGTACTTTGATTTTGGTATATTACTTTAATTTCGGTGAATTGATGTTTTAAATTAGCATAATTATATTCTCAAAATATTGAGTAGGCAGAATTATATGTATATCTCTTCTACCTAATGTGTATTTCAGAACTTCTGAGTTCTCTTTCATGTCTTTAGGATTTGTTTGACCATCACAGTGTCACTGAAAAACAGTCAATAGAATTAATTTTCTGTTTTGAGTAAAGTACCATATAATTTGGTTTGGTGAATTAGTAATAGGTATCAGAATAAAGCTTGATCATGTTAACTCATATGCCTAACTGGCCTACCTTAAATTTTTCTCTTCTATTTAGTCTGCCCTAGCATTTATTGTTTTTAACAGTAAGATGAAAATTAAAGTAAATTAATTAAAATAAATTGATTTTCTTTACATAATGAAGCATACTGCATAATGTAAGTTCAGGTGGTATGCAGTCCCACCAGAAATTTTTGGTACAAGATTTAAATTTGGTTTTTAGAAACTGTAATAAATAATTTCATAATTAAACATCATTGAAATCTGCTGTCTCCTATAGACAAACATGAAGCTAATTTTAATGCCAATATATCCCTAATTAAAAAATGTAACTTAGAGCTACAACAGAATAACTCATTAAAACTTGTTAGAGTCACTGTATTGTAGAATTATACTGGTCTTAGACTATAGGTAACATAAATAAACTTAGTTTGCCACACTTCTCAGACTTCTGCATTGTAGAGGACACCAAGATGTCAAGAGAAATTTAGGTGCCTAAAAGTTTTTGAAGAGCTTGGTAGCATATAATCAAGATGTATATATAGTTCTAGTTAACAATGATGGAAATAGACTCCTGTGTGATTTTATTAACCTGAGCTTTTATTGCATTCTGTTTCACTGTTCTTCCCTCACCCTCATTCCAAACCTTATGGAAATGAGCAAGACTAGAATTTTGTGTGGTATTCTAGAACAAGAATTATCTACTACTGTTAACAACCCCCTCGCAACTCACTAATATGTCCTTTAGTAATGAAAGGATTCTACTCAGTTGAACCTATTTATATACCTCTAAATATTTTTGAGAACACCAACGGAAACTTCCATCTTTTTTTCCTCCATGGGAGTACTGAGTACCATGAGTAGCTTTGATTTTCTGATAGGTTTTTAATATAGAAACACACTAGTTTTCATGTTTGAAGCAATAGATTTGAGATTTTATAAGCCAGTAAGTTATTTGATAATTGTGCCAACACTTAAGATTTTTAATGTGAAAAATACATCCAGTTTATGATTTATTCATGAAGTAGATTATATATTTATTTGCATTTTTTCAGAAAGACCAAAATCATTTATCTCACAGAGGAATTATGGTACATATATTTCTATAGGCTATTTCCTTGCAAGAATAGCTTTGACATAGAGCTCCTTGAGAAAAAATTCTGCACAGGTCTTGACATGAAAAGATTGAAGTGGTAGGTTAGTGGCAAAACTTGTAAGCCTTGTCCATGGCAATGAAATTGCACATTGTTTTTTTGCAAAAGCCCCCCCAACCCCATATCCACTACAGAAAATGTTGCTCTGTTGGTGGAATAAATGAAGTCAGTTAGGACTTGTATATTTAATTTTCAAGATACTGCTAAACTCACAGCTTTTATGGTTGTGACTGCTAATCTCACTGCCTATATGCTTGTGATTCATGGTGTTTAGTCTGATTTAGGAAATTATTGTTAATGCTGACTTTATTAAATGAATGTATTGTGTACATTATATGTATATATCAGAAGGAAAGTAGAATTTTTATGTTGAAAAGTACCATTTCTTTTTATACTATATAATCAAGGCATAACTTGGAGATATTGCTGGTTCAGTTCCAGATCACTGCAGTAAAGCTAATATTACAATTATGAGCCATATGAATTTTTTGGTTTTCCAGTGCCTCTTTATAAAAGTTATTTGCACCGTAATCTGTTAACTGTACAGTAGCGTTATGTCAAAAAATATGTACATACCTAAATTTGAAAATGTTTTATTGCTAAAAATACTAACCATCATCTGAATCTGTTTGAAAAATGATATCAGTAAACTTGCATGATGGGTTGCCACAACTCTTCAATTTATTTTAAAAAACACTCTTCCTGTGAAGCATAGTAAAGCAAGGTATGGCTTTACCTACCAACTTCTTTCTTACCCTGCTTTTTACTTCGTGTGGGAAGTAATGATTAAGATATATGTGATTATTTTAAAATCAGAATCTTCTTTACTACCTTGCACCTCTTTACTTTTGTATTTTATTTTATTCTTTTAAATTTATATATATATATATATTTCACATCTTTGTTTTCCCCAGGGATCACCCTAACTTTGTATTTTAAAATAAACTTAAATAACAGCCACTTCCTTCTAAAAATATACTCTTAAGTAGAATTTTACATTTACTTCTCTACATAAACTCTTCCATCTTTCCCTAATATTTTTACTCCCTAAAATAAGAGTATGGAAGGAATTAATTAAATATCTGCAGAATCTTAGTAACCTATGTTTCTTTTGAGAATCAGTTTTTTTTTTGTCTTTTTTTGTTTTTTTTTTGAGACTAGGTCTCGTGGAACTGCAGGCTCACGTTGCCCAGGGTACCACGGACTCAAGCGACCCCCAACCTCAGCTTCCCAGGTAGCTGGGATTACAGGCCCGCACCTCCACGCCCAGCTATTTTTTTGGGGGGGGACTAGGTCTCACTTCTTACCCCCAGCGGGACTCGAACCACAATCCCTGGCCCCGGCCATGGCTTCCTAGGCTGCTACCTACAGACATGCGCCACCATGCCCAGCCCTGACTCATCAATATTGATCAATATGACCAATTATTCTGTGAGGTCCTTACTTCCAGCTGTTAATGGCAATGAAGCAATCAGTGGTAAAGCTCAACCTCACTTGGAGCAGTCAAAATTTTTCACCATCTTTACCTGCATTAATTGGAATCTCGCTCTACTGCTGTTTCTTCTTAAGTGTTTTGTCTATCCCCAAATCCAAAGAATGCCCTAATTAGTATTTGCGCCTTTAAGAGTATTTAATTTTATTTTAAAACAGTTTTAAACTTACAGAAAAGTTAAGAACAAAACCCATATATCTTTCACCCAGAGAACCAGTTCAAATTCTGCAAATTGTTGTTATTACTATCCTTTATCATGAAAAAAAATCTAATCTGGTATCACTTGCAACACCTCATGTTCATGTCTCTTTAGTTTTTGTGCCATTAACATTTTTGAAGACCATGGGAAAATCATTTGGTGGAATGTCACTTGTTTTGGGTTTGTGCCATTGGTATGCTGGATCTGGCTCTACTGACTTGTGAGAAGCAGATATTTGTATCTTTTTCAAATTTTGTGTTCATTGTTATTAGTTGGTACTTGAAATTGACTGTGGTGGGATTATTTTCACCATGGAAGTCAGAGGTGTGAGTTTAAAGGTCATGTGCAGTTCTGAAAGATTGCATAGTATTAAAAATAAGTGGTCTTGTTTTTCACCTACATAAAGGCAATGTACTAATTTATTTTTCCTTTCTTGCAAAACTTATACTCCAGAGAAATCCAAAGGGGTTTATTTAACTATATTTATTTAACTATAGTTACATACAATTGCTTTTTTTAAATAATGTTTTCAGATAGAGGTAATCAACATTGAGCACATTTTAATTTCATGTAGAACTTCCATTGTTTTTCTGACCTTTTTTTTAATGACCATTTTTTCACCTGCTGTAGTCTTTGAAGCATGTGCCTGTTAATCAAAAATATTTTGTTTAATATTTGACATGGTGCATTTTATTCACTGAGAAAAATTTCATTCTTTTAAGAACCTCAATTGTTGCCTTTTAAGTATTTATTTGCTGCATGATTACTAATACTCTTTCAGATGCTTTCAGTAGATTAAAGAAGTTACTTTTTTGTGTGTATTCTTCATTTCTATTATTTTGAATATTAATAAAGATTTTCCTTTTTGTATATATTTTTATTTTATAAAAGATCCTATCACTCCATTAGATTCCTCCCCCCACTCCATTAAATATTAAAGTGAATTTGTAAGTGGTCTTTATGTGTATATGCTAATAGTGGTAAGTATTTGGGTAAGCTAAATTATTAAACCACTAATTACAAGTTAATGTGATAACTACAGAGACATCTTTTTTAAATAGAAATTAAAAAATATATTACTGACCATAATAATATTAGCAAAATTTTATCTTAGATTTTGTTCAAAGACCAGATGATTTTGACTGCTAAGTTAGGATATGTCCCTTAGAACTGCTATTTGTAATATCACAAAATGCATAAAATAGATATCCAAACTAGGATATTGATTTGTATATTTGTATATTATTGTATATAAATATAACATGATATATTTATAATTTATTTGTTAGGAGATAAAAGTAGTCTTAAAATACTGAGAAATAACAGCCAGCTTTAATTAATAGTGTAATTTCTGTCAGTAACCAATCCAAAATAAAAAAGTTCCTATAACCTGTTTCCACATGTTTTCTTTTTAGGGCAAAGAAAGCAAAGAATTCAATTGATAAATCAACTGAAACTGACAATGGTTATGTTTCTCTTGATGGGAAAAAGACAGTTAAAAGCAATGAAGATGGAGTACAAAGCCATGAGCCTTCATGTCAAACTATTCGACCAGAAGATACAACCTGGAGCACAGGGACACTGAGGAACATTTCCAACAAAGTAAGTGTGATTTTAAAAATAATTAACTTTTAATAATAATTAGCTAATATAAAAATGATTAATATAATTTTACATTAGCTAGCAGGAAGTGATATAGTAGGTGCCCTCAAATTACCTATTTCTCCATAATTTATAATGTGAACCTTTACAGATTTCACTTATGAAGCTAAAAATCAAGTAAAATGATATAATTAAATTCAATTGCCAGGCATCTTAGGAACTCATTGATGGTTCCAGTTTTTCTAAAATGTTGAAGCACTTTATAAAACTTAGAGTTGGTGTTTATTGAATCTTTTCCCATTTCCATGTATGTGTAAGAATTTGTTTTAAGTGAACATCTAAGTTATTCTAAAAGCAGAGCTAGGAAATTGGTTTTCCATTCATGTTCTTAATAAGAAAATATTACCTTTTTTCCTTATCTTCATTACCTTTGGTGCCAGCACACTTGTTTTTAATCCGAAAATAATTCTTTCTGAAGTTCATATTTGTTGAGGATAACAATTGTTTGGTTTCCAAAATAACAAAAAAAACCTTGGTTTATTAAAAGAAAACCTAATGTATTATTATCTTCTATTTCTTTGTTTTGCTGAAAGTTGTTATAGCAAAAAAAAAAAAAAAAGATCAAATTAGGTGTTACCGCTTTATATTTAGGAATGTAGCCATGAATACCTCTGTTGAGGAAGTTAAAAAGAATCTTTGTGAGTGAAGTATGTATTACTGTTTTCAGTTCTAGTGTCTATCTGATAACTTGGAGCTGCATTAAATTATAGTCCCTTAGTCTGATTTTAGGTTTTTCCAGCATTTAGCTCTCTGATAATATGAACCTCTTATTATTATTGTTCTTTAACTCAGCAAATAAATTTTCTATCACCAGCTTTCAAACACATTTTCAGGCATGTATTACCCACTGAAGTTATGTGAGTAGAATGTTAAAATATCAATAACATTGTGCTCTGGAATCTCTGAATTTCATAATTCAGAAATTTGGATATCACATTCTAGTTAGTATGTACATAATGTCTGTGCACACATATTCAACTACCACTCACTTCCTCTTGCTTCACAAGCCACCTTTAAGTCAGTTATGATTGGTGGTATTTTTGGTTTATAAAAATTGTAATTGGTTATCTCAGGTGTGTCAGCTGTTCTGTCTTGTCTGCTTTCATTCTACTTTATATTATTTTTCTATTTTGTAATTCAAATCCTTTTGGAACAAAAAAAGTTGTAGGAAAATATTTGACCAATGACTATTGAATTACTTTTAAAATTAAAACAACAGTATGGCCACTGATTTAAGACAATTTTTAAGAAAATCAGATAGTACTGAAAATTACTTTGTGGTATTTGAATGTGTGTATGTGTGTCTACATGTAACTGTAATTTGAAATTTAACTTTAAATTTTAGTTTTAGTAGCTTAGAAACTGCTGGGCTACTTAGAAATTATCACTACTCCTCTGTGTACTCCCAATGTAGGACCCCCAAAGGACCATAACAAATGTCTCTGATGAGGTCTCCAGTGAAGAAGGTCCTGAAACAGGATACCCATTACGCCGTCATGTGGACAGGACTTCTGACAACTTTCTTCGGAATAGAAAGCCACACCATTATAAGAAACATTACCCTAGTGAGGTATACGCTTTGACTTTACATATGTATTGACATAACTGTTTCATATGTTACTTTCTTATTAATTGAATATTATTTATTGAAATAACCAATATTTCTCACCAGGATCAAATCTCTTATATGAATAGGGTAGCAATTTCTGATTTTTGTATGACATGCCTGATAAACAACCAAATATTTATAGTCATTTTGTATGTTAACTCTGAAGACTCATATATTCATTTTTTTGTTTTAAAGAAGACCGTCCTGTAGAGATAGTCTGTGAACTATGTCATGGCTTTTTAAGGATAACAATTGTTTGGTTTCTTTTCCAAAATATCAAGAAATCCTTGATTTATTATAAAAAAAAAAAGCCTAATGTATTATCTTCTATTTCTTTTTTTGCTGTAAGTTGTTATAGCCAAAAAAAAAAAAAAAAGTCAAATTAGGTATTACCTCTGTTACATTTAGGAACGTAACCATGACTATGTCTGAATACCACAATTTGAAGAGAGTGTAACTTTGAGCTGGGTGTGGTGGCACACGCCTGTAATCCCAGGTACCTGGGATACTGAGTCGGGAAATCCCTTGAGTCTGCAGGTTTGAGACAACCCTGGGCAACATAGCAAGACCTAGTCTCCTGAAAAAAACAGTAAAGAAAAGAAAAGAGAGTAACTTCGATTATCGGGAAGTTATTCTAAATGACTTACTTGTATTGCTGTCACTGGCTATTAAGATGCCCAAATTATGTAACTGACTCTTGATTCCATTTTTTAATTTATTTGTTTTTCTTTAAGCCCTTTTCCTCTATCACATCTCTTGAAACTTTCTAAGTGGAAGAAGAATTTTATTCATTTGCCTGTTCAGTTTTTATTCTAAGGACAGAACACTTTATTACCTCCATTCAGGCAAATGAATTTACTACTTTTGTCATTTTTTAATAAAGACTGCCATATACTCTTTTGGGGTCATATTAGAGTGTTTTTTATTGATGATTTGGGGTATTAGTTTAAAAGAATTACTTGTTCTTTGTGCACCCTTCTCAGTGGTTGTATCTCTAGCTAATCTTTCTGCTGTGTCTGGACTGTTTTTGTCAGTTACTGCCTTTAGGCAGACACTAATACTAGTATCTCCTCATTGCCCTTTAACCCACATCATGTAACGTACCATCCCTTTTCTTAAATTAGATAATCAGGTTTGTGAAATTTACAGTCTTCCTGGTATATACTGTTTAGTTTGTTCCTGGAAAGGGTTTCAGGACCTATTAAAAAAAAGAGATCTCCATTTTTCTGTAGAGTAAATTATTTGGTTTTAGAAATACTTACCTTGTGATCTCTATTCTTGGTTTGTTAGGTGTGTTTTTGAACTATCGAGATTCTTTTTTAATATTAACATTAAGTATGAAATTATTTTGCTTAAAATTTATTCAATTTCAAATTGACATTCAAAGAGGAAATAAGACCTATAATATTAAAACTCTTCCAAAAAATTGAGAAAGAAGGGAAGCTCCCAAACACATTCTATGAAACAAACATCACACTCATACCAAAACCAAATAAGGACAGCACCAAGAATAAAAGTTAATTAATAGGTTTTAATTGTTTTAAATAATTTTTGATGTGAAAGATTACTCAAAAATAAAATCTGGTCTTCAGATTCTTTCTATAAAGTGAGGAATTTTGGGCTATAATCTATTTGGTCGTTACGATATTTTAGTTCCAAATATTTTTGATTCTCAAGTCAAACCAACTTCAAAGAATATTTTAAGATGTAGAATAAAACCTTTTAATAAGTAAAACTGAGACAAAATTTGTAATGTTTTTATCCTGATACTATATATTTCTATACTCACTTCAAATTAATCTAGCAATTTTTTTTCTTAAAAAGGAAACAAAACATGATTCAGTGAAGCACTCTTTGCATATGTGATAGTGGTGGGCTTTACTCTAAGATTACAGGCTAAGCACCCAGCCATTCGTTATAAGCATCCCAAGTGTCTGTATCTATAACTATACTTTTGGGGAACCTCTAGTTTTTTAGCAAGAATCATCCAATCTTCTGGTAATATGGCGATAGTAGATATATTATTCCAGGCTGCTATGGTATTGGTACCATGGGGTTTGGGAATGAAGTGGTGACGTTGTAATTCAGTATGCAGACTTTCACTGACTCTCTTTCCAACTCCAGTGCTACCGATCACCTCCTAGTTTCTTGTCTTTTTCTGCCATTTTAGTACATTTGATTGACTTCTTCCAGTTTCCTGCTTGGAACTTGATGATAGAATTACTTGATTGTTTGTAATTTAGGAGGTATCCTGGAGACTTAGTTTCTTTTTCAGTCTTCTTAAGGGAGTTTGGGAAAACTATTTAACTTATCTAAATCTCAGTTTCTACCTCTTCACAATGTGGAGAGAAGACCATCCTCAGCAAAATGTTAGAACTAAATGAGGTTACACATGATTTCATGGCACAAAGCGTTTACATTAGAAATTAGCATTTACATTATTTCTCTCCAAATAAAGTCTTTCTCCTCTTGATTATGTTCAGTTTTAGCTGCTACTATCAAAAGGTTTAAATGAAGCCAGATGTGTGGCACACACCTGTAATCCCAGGTACCTAGGAAGCTTGAGGCTAGGGAACACTTGAGTCCGTGGGTTTGACACTACCTCAGGCAACATACCAAGACCTAGTCTCAAAAACAAAAAAACAAACAAAAAAAAGGTTTAAATAAACTATTAATGAGTTCTTTATTCTAAAATTTCCTGTTTTTAGATTTTGTTCAGCAGTTCATAGTAAAATTCAAAGTGGCCATTAATCACTAGATATTGTATGTAAAATTCTGTTTGAAATGTACCTATTGGCAGTAATTTTATAGATTTTACATGTGCAAAAATGACACACTAATCAGGATTTGGCAAAATACATTTATAAAGTATTTTAGATATTTCCTTATCTTGAAAACTACCAATTAGTTTCAGTGAAACAGTCATCAGACCTTTAATCTTTTTTCCATTTTCCTCTATTTGATCAACAATTTTGCTTCAGTAGTTAATGATAGATATATAAGCTAACTTTATCAAAATTTTCAAATTATTAACTACTGAATACTTAATGCTTTCCATATTTTCTGTTACCAGGAAAACTGCATATGCTTTGAGTATTCTGGTTAACATTAGTGAATTTGAAATATTTTCAATATCCTTGTTATAAAACCAAGTAGACTAATTTTTATCATTTTTTTCTTACTTTATTTCCTGTTCTCTTTCTATTGTTTGTTAAATTTTCTTCTTGGTTCTTAGAAAAAATTTTTTTACTTCTTCCAAATAATCTATGTCTCAAATACTCTATAAACATAACATGCTAAATATATATTCATGGTACCAGATTCTACTAGCAGTTGTTATTAAAATAATGTTTTTCTTAACCATTTGTTTATTTCTCCTATATCCCTCACATAAGCGAAGCCACCCATATTTCTCTTTCTCTTTCTGGCTTATTCCTGTTGACATGATTCCTTCTAGCTCTATCCATGTTGCTGCAAGTGATATATTTGTCTTCTTTGATTGATGCATAATATTCCATTGTGTAAATATACCACCTTTCCGAGCCATTCATCAGTTTTGGGGCATTTGGATTTTTTCCATATCTTGGCTGTTGTAAATAATGCTGCAATAAACATGCGAGTACAGGTGTCTTTTTTAATTAGTATTTTTGTATCCTTTGGGTAGATTCCCAGTAGTGGGATTGCTGGGTTCACACAGCCTTCCATAGTGGCTGGACCAGTTTGCACTCCCACCAGCAGTGTAAGAGTGTGTGTGTGTGTGTATATGTGTGTGTATATATATATATATATATATATATGCAAACAATAAAAAGTAAATTAAAAAAAGATAATGTTTTTCAAACTATTTCATTGACCTGTGGTAAAAATAGCAAAAACTGTAATATTTGCTTTTTGTCTTGTGGGCTTATATTTGAGAGTTATACTTTATTTGAAGAATATGAAATACATGAACATTTAATTAATGTACTACATATGTTAGATAGCAATGCAGAATTTATTATCAAATGATTATAAATAATAATAACTGACTTCAGGAACACAGTGATCATTCTAAGTAGAAGGCTTTAACATTTGTTGAATCTCTGCTTTGTAGTAGGTTTGTATTAAAAACTGCAAGTTTTGATTTAACTTTCAGTATCTTTTCAAATAGCTGCTTTTATTTTCCCATTGGTAATGACTAAACTAAGGCTCAGAAACTGGCCAAAATGTAAGGGCTATTAGTATTTGCCTGATACCTTGTTGATTAGGCATGCAAGGAAAACAGGATTAATTAAAGATAAGAGGTACAAGCATAATGGTAGGCTAGACTGGCAAAGAACAAAATGTATTTAGGTGCTTGGGAGTTGTTCAGTGTCAGTGGAGAAGGTAGTGATATGGAGAAGTAAAGAACAGTATCTAAAATACAACATTTGAAGACACACTTGCTGGATTGAGAAATTTGAACCTTACCCAGGAGAACAGTGAGAAACCACAGAAAGATTTTGGCAATGAGTGAAAGAACAGTTGTACTTTAGGAAGATTGATTGGGACAGATGGGGTAGGCCTTTCAGATAGAAGTTAGTTAGGAGGACTCATAACAATGAAGATATGAATGAGATGTCTGCACTGTGGTAGCCTGGGGAAAAGGAAGGAAAAATATATAACATTTTAAAGGTAGACTTGACAAATTTAATGACAAAGGTAACTGAAATTAACCCTCCAAAGTTGAGCGTACTTGACTTCAAAGATGATTAGAACCAGTCTTTCTTCAGCACAAGTTCTTTTTAATTTAAATAAAAATTTACTCCAGAGTATTTATTTTGTGCATTAAAAAAACAAAGAAACAAAGTAGATTATTAGAAATTATTCAATTTGGACCTTTTATTTTGTCACATTTATATATTGTCTCAAAAATATATTAACAATTATCTTCCTGGTTTAGGTTATTTGTTAATATATGTCAGTTTATTAAATTTCTTTTTGAAAGGCAAATCTGTTCTTGCTAAAGAAGACTAGAGGAAGGAATTAACTCCATTGAACATCTCAGTTAAAATGGGTTAATATTCACTGACTACACAGTCTTTATGAATTTAGGCTAGTCTCTGCCTACTTGAATTCTGAACTTTGTATAAAATTTAAGAGAAATCAGGCCAAACCTTTGCATGCAAAGTAGCACTTGCACTGAGGTGTGAAATCACATCAATTTTGATGTGAGAAATTTGTTACTCCTTAAATCTAATATGTTTTTTTAATGTTTTGTTATCCATTTCACTGTCCTTTGACAGTGTATTTGTTGTTTTAGCAAAAAGTAGCAATATATGGTTCTGATAGAATCCTTTGAGTTGCAAAGGGTACATAAATTGTATTAATGTCAAAGAATATCTTGATTTCAGGATGCCCCTAAATCTGGTACTAGTTGCAGCTCTCGCTGTTCAAGTTCCAGACAGGATTCTGAGAGCACAAGGCCAGAATCTGAAACAGAAGATGTGTTATGGGAAGACTTGTTACATTGTGCAGAATGCCGTTCATCTTGTACCAGTGAGACAGATGTGGAAAATCCTCAAATTAATCCATGTGTGAAAAAAGAATATAGAGACGACCCTTTTCATCAGGTTGGTTAATAGTATTGGATTATGTGGGGCTGTCCGTCCAGCTCCTTTGAATATATGTTCACATTCTACAGACATGAAGAAAAAGCTTACATTCAGTTAAAGTGGCTTTACTATAAACATTTTTTCTTGAGCTGACTTCATTGAAACACAGAATCTCAATATCTATTTTATTATTGTGTTTCTCACCTTGTAAACTTATGTTCTTGAGAAGCTGTTGGTGAATGGCATTTTGTGAATCAGATTGTGTTTTAGATGCATTAGTTGTTCTCACTCAACAAACATTATGAGTTGGATTCATCTATACCTGTGACCATAACTCTGACTATAAGATTGTAATTTACAGTTACATTTCATGAATATCGCAGTTGTATTTCCAAGTGCCTGTAGTAGTGCTATCTAGCAAAAATATGAGTCACATAGGTTCCACAATAGAATGTTTAAACAGTAAAATTAATCTTAACATACTATTTTCAAAGTATTACCACCTGAACATGTAACCAGCATGAAAAGTAGTCTGCTTTTTCTAATACTGGATCTTCATCTTCCAATTTGAATGCACAGCACATCACATTTGGACTAGCCACATTTTAAATGCTTGATAATCACATGAGCTATTAAGGAAACATGGGATGGTTTAGGCCTATAGAATATCTTCATCTGCATGTACTCCCCAGTATGTCAGAAACTCCCTTTCATCCCTGTCATGTTTTTCCTTATGGCAACCAAAATATTGGTGAATGACATCTATTCATCAGTTCAGAAACCTGGCAGTCATTTAAAATATTCACTGTTTCTCATCCTCCTTATCTCTTATCCAAATTCTCATCAAATCCTAGTAATAAAACCAACAAGTAAACTAACAGAAAATTAGAGACAGAAGAGACCCTCCTTAAGCTTATGAAAGTGGCTATCAAAGAAACTTCTGAAACCTATAATATATGATGATATTTTAGGAACAGTTCTTTTAAAGGCAAGAAGACTGGTGCATATCCATTATCACTGCTTTTTCTACCAAAATCCTATTGTGTATTCGTCTAAATTTCAGTCTTACTCAGACTAATTTAAGTTCTACATTAAAGAGCAAAATGTCAAGGTAGCAAAAACAGTTTTGAAGAACAGAGAGGACTTTTCCCTACTTGATATAAAAATTTATATGAAAGGCACAGTAATTAAGATAATATGGTAGTGGTGTATGTTACATATTGACTGTGTTTCCTAAAATTAATTAATATATTTAGAGATGGGGCCTTTAGGAGGTGATTAGATCATAAGGATGGAACCCTCATGAACAGGATTCTCTCCCTTATAAGAAGAGGCCCCACCCCAGGTTGGGTTAGGGAGTCAGCTTGGGGTGGAATTTCACCTGAGCCTCTACTCTTAAACTATATAAGCATTTATCTGCATCTCTATGTCCCCGTCTGAGGGGTAGGAGGAATCTCCCAAAGACCAGCAATCTTAATGTTTCTTACTATACTTCACACAAGCTTTCTAAATGTGAAAATTTATCTTGAATTGCAGTAGCCCATTGGTTGTGCATATATTTAAATAAAATGGTCTACAAATTAAAAAAAAAAAAACAAAAACAGAAAGCTCTCTGCCTCTTTCACCATGTAAAGTTCCAGCAAAATGAGGCAATCTGTGAATCAGGAAGCAGGCCCTTGCCAGTTTCCAAATCTGCCAGTCCCTTGATCTTCCCAGCCTTCTATGAGAAAGAAATTTCAATTATTTATGGTCCATCCAGTTCATAGTATTTTTACTACAGCAATATGAGCAGACCTTGAGATAGTACATATATAAACAAATAGACTGGTAGGACAGAATAGAAATTCTAGGGAAAAAAAAAGGTACTTGTTTACAGTGATTCCCTAGTATGTAAATTAAATGACGTTAGAAATCAGTGGAAACATGGACTATTCAACACATGGTTACAGGCCAAGTGATTATTCATTCATACACAAAAACTTATTCTAGATAACTTCCCAAAATGAAGAAGCAAGACTTTAAGATAATGGAAGAAAATCTATGACAAAAATCTTTGTTACTTTAAATGAGAAAAGATGTTTTAAACAATATACAAAAAGTAAAAACATAAAAAATGAGGGAATTAGTAAGTTTGAGTACCTTAAAATTTTAAACTTTGTCTACAAAGTATGTCATTAAACATTGTTAAGAAAAGCCACAGGTTAGGAGAAGATATTTTCAACACATTAACTTCAAAGTAGTACTATACAGAGCACAGGACTTCTAAGGATGACTAAGTAAGACAACTCAAAGAAATGAACAAAAGATGTAACCAAATAGCTCACCTAGGTGTAAAGAGTTCACTTGTAATGTAAGTAATAATTTGTAAATAATGGATCATCAGCTTTGTGGATTATTGGGAAATTGTAAATCAGAATAATGAGATACTAATTCAGATGAGTCAGATTCTCTCAAACTCTTAAATCTGTTTTAACTTCACAGATGAACTGCAAAGGGAGATGAACTCTTATTCAGTGCTGATGTTAATATAAATTTGTGCAGCTAATTTGGGAGACAGGTTGTCATTATATAGTAGAATTGAAAATCTGTATACTCTACAGGACTCTTCGTCTAACTCCATGAAAACTTTAGGTGATGGATACGTGAAGACATACTCAAAAAATGCTTATTGCATTGTGTATGGTAGTAAAAATTTGAAGATAATAGTCAACAACTATAAAGTTAATACATTATGGCATTCAAGACAGTATACATCAGTGAAAGTGAATTAACTCAGAGCTACATATATCAGCAGGAATGAATCTTATGAATATAATTTTGAATGAAGCAAGCAAGTTTCAGAATTATACATTATAAAACTGTAGCATATACTGACGTGGATAAAAGCATCTGCAACATGAGTATAAAATATGCAGGTGAACAATGAACTGTGGTGGTGGACTATGGGTGTCTTGGTGGAAGATGTGTGTTAACAACACCTGGGGAGAGATTCTATTATACTAATACACAGTGATGTAAACCAGTGTTTACCTCAGTTGAAAAGAAAAAACATGTGCGGAACTTGTGAACACCAAATTTAAGATAATAGATCTGGGGAATGAGATAAGGAAAGGAGAGCAGAAAGGGTACAAAGTGAATTTCAATTACCTGTAACTTTTAAAATATCTGGAGCAGATAACCGGGGAAAGTTAAATGTCAGGTGAAGTATTATTTCTCTATCTCATTGAAATGTTTCAATTAAAAAATACATCTATTGGATTTTAAATTGCAACAGTTGATGAGGTAGAACCTTTGCTACACATGGTTGAGGAGTGAAAATGGTAAATGAAGTTTAAAAACTGTGGCCGTGAAATTTTGAGCAAAAAAGAAATAGTAATTAGATTAGAAAGAGTTACAGGAATATTTTGGCCCTTACTCCCCAGGATGTGAGCTATTTGAACATGTATGTGCAAAGAGAAAATGTATAGGAAGACTTGAAGTGATATGGCAGATGGCAGGTTTTTAGGATTCTGCAAGGGAAGTATAATTAAGAAATTTAAGAAGTTTTTAATAGAAAGAACAGCATATCTTCTGCTCAAATGGAAGGAAGAGAATATGCATGAAGTGAAAAAGACTATGCAAAAGTATAGTGCCAGGTGATCCCTATTTTCTGAAGTACTGCAGTAGTCCAAGGGCACTATTAACTGAAGTGAGTTAATGGGATTAAGGGTTTGTGGATGGCAGTGTCCATGTATTCAAGAAAATAACCACATTGAAAGAGTCATGCTGCCACATTGTTGAGGGTAAGAAACCATGAATTTGTAGTTTCCCATTCCACACAGGTGTGTGATACTCTCTGGAATGTAGTTGTAACAATCATAATAATAGTAAACATTTAATAAGCATTTACTATATACCAGGCACTATAGAAGTAATTGAAATGCAGAATCTTAACATAATCCTCATAGTCTGTGACAGTATTTTTTTTAAAGATGAGAAAATTGAGGCTTCAGTGTTAATGCACATTTAGTCATAGTGCTCAAACTATAGTTGCTATTCAGGGGACAGAAGAGGACTTAGTTGATTGAAATAAAGATCTTTGAGTTAGACATGTTTGATTGAGAAGGGAATAAATAAGGGATTGATAGATTGAGGGTTAGTCATGTTCAAGGAGAAAAAAATGTTTTGAATTCATTTGAGAGAAATAGTAAGATAGAAGCTTGTAGTTTAAGACTCATCTCAGAAAACAGCAAGTCAAGCCCTAGGGAGTGACCACAGTAGTTGCATCAGTTCCTTGAATTTAAGAAATGAAAAAATCAATAATTAATACATGAGAATAAGGTATTGAATGAATGTCAACTTCATACTCACTGAGAATAATAACTGGACTTGAGGTCAGTAAAATATCTGTGAGTTATTTAACAAGTTTGGTAAACAGCATAAAAGCAGGGACCGTGTGTTCCTTTAGGTCTTTGTTATATCACATAGTGACTGATATATTGCAGGTGTGTGATAAATATTAATTGAATGAATGCATGAAACAGAATTTTCAAAGCATTCTAATTATATCTTTTAAAAATGATTTCTAAAATGTTTAGGTAGAATAAATTGGCCCTAAGTCTGTCACATCACTTTTCTTCCTTTTTTTTGTAAAATAATATGTTTTTTGCATATTTAATTATAAAATTGTAGGATTACATTAATTTAATTTAATTAATTTATTTTTTAATTTAAAAATATGGAATGCTTCACAAATTTGCTTGTCATCCTTGCGCAGGGGCCATGATAATCTCTGTATCGTTCCAATTTTAGTATAGGTGCTGCCGAAGCAAACACACGTTAATTTTACTTTTGGATTATTTTTATTCTCAAGGCATGTGAAAAAATGTACTCATGTTTTCAGTTATACTATTAACCCTATAATGGAAATTAGCTCCCTTTAGTGAAAAGCTACCAGTTTTTTTTCTTGTTTGTCTTAGATCTGTGTCAGATTTGGAGGACCTTTTTATATCCACTATAAAGAATAAAAAAGTCCTTTGTTGGGCATGGTGGTGCATGCCTGTAATCCAAGTGCTGGGAGGCAAGAGTCCTGGGTTCGCTTGAGTTCGTGGGTTCAAGACTACCCTGGCAACATAGCGAGACCTGGTCTTGAAAAAGCAGCCGGGAGCGGTGCCAGGCGCCTGTAATCTCAGCTACCTGGGAAGCTGAGACTGGGGATCACTTGAGTCTGCAGGATCGGTATTCCCCCCCCCGGCAACATGACAAGACTTTGTCTCAAAGATAGATAGATAGGTAGGTAGGTAGGTAGGTAGGGGGGGGGGGAGAGAGAGAGAGAGAGAGAGTGAGAGAGAGAGAGTGAGTGAGAGAGAGTGAGTCATTCTTCTTGAAGACACAGGATTGGTATCACCCCCTGGCAGCATGATAAGACTTTGTCTCAAAAATAAATAAATAAATGAATAAATAAATAAATTCTTCTTGAAGACACACTGAGCATTTGAATCGATGTATTCTGTTTATAATGTTACCAGATTGATGATTTTGTTTAATTTTGTTTGTAAATAGTAACATTTTGTACAGTAGTTTTTTCTCCTGTCATGGCTGAGTATATAGTAAAATATAAAGCTGTCTTCAAGTGAAGTTCATTTTTCAGTAGGTAAAGTCAGATTTTAGTGACTACAGTTTCCATAGCTAGAGCTTTAGTAAAATGGTTGTCATGGTGAATGTGTTTGAAATAAAACACACTACCATTTAAGTGCTAAAGTTTTCAGGTGACTAAGTGAAAAGGTGCAAAGCAGTTGAAATTTTGAATGAGGATTAAAAAATTATCATTGAAAATGTTCCAAATTTTAATGTGAAAAACATCCTAAGAGTATCACCTACGTGATAAAATTACAAAATAGAATTATTTTACTCTGATGTTTTCATCACAAAAAAGTGAGGTCTTTAATGCTGCTCTCCATTTATACTGTAGCAGTTTATGTTTCAACAAGACCAACGCCCGCATAAAGAATTCTTTTAAGCACCGCTTTAAAGTCACCAGTTTCTAGTTCTTCTCTCTTTGCCTTTTAATTTTTTTTTTTTTTTTTTTTTGAGACTAGGTCTCACTGTTTTTGCAGTGAGAAACGGAACCGCAGTGAGAAAACGGAACCTCAGGCTCTCTCGTTGCCCGGGGTACCACAGACTCAAGCAATCCCCAGCCTCAGCTTCCCAGGTAGCTGGGATTACAGGCGTGCGCCACCATACCCAGCTATTTTTTGGAACTAGGTCTCGCTACAGGCCCCAGGAGGGATTCGAACCGCGATCCCTAGCCCCGGCCACTTCATAGTGAAGCTTATGGGCACGAGCCACCGTGCCTGGCCCTGCCTTTTGATTTTTTTAGGAATTGGAAACTTTTGGTTCAAGGTTACAGACTTAAATAGTATGTATCAGTAGTTGAAACCTGTTACTTTTTGGACTTAACACTCTTTCCATTCACTTTTTGCACTTGTTTCTAGCTTTTTAGTGCCATTATGTTTCACTGTTACTAAATTTCCAGAAAAAAATTTGATACGTATTTTGATTTAAATTGTGTCACAAACTAGAATATTTTGCTAGAGGATAAACTATGAAACATCATTTGAAAAATTAAGTTAATTATTAATAACTAGTATCTCATAGCTTTTAAGACATTCCAATTGTGAAATAGATACTGTGAAGATTAGTATATATTAAATACTATATCTTTGGAAAAGGTAAAAATTTTAGGGGACATTTCTTCATAGTCAAACAATGAAATGTAGAAGAGATTAGCTAATAGCATGACTATTAACATTATGGCTGCCTGTAATTATTCATCAATATCTATTTATATATACAGACATGGCACATATAGCTTTACGTAATAACAGAGATCAGTATAATAATATTTCCATCTGTTTTCTTACTATTACAGTTTTTTTGAATTGTTTCTTTTATACCTTTAATTGAAATGAACCAGTGCAACTTTACTCCCCCTAGAGGAAAATTTTATATTTCTTAAGTTTATCAAAACCATATTTTAATTAGAACTCTGCCCTGTAAAGAATAAATACAATAGATTCTTCTGTTCATTGTTAGAAATTATTTTAATGAACTTCATTATAAAATTTTATTAGAAATATTGTAAACAAATCCTTTCTATTCTGGGTCTCCTTTTTTACTGTTTTCTCTCTAGCTAGCAATATAAATGTTAGTGTTTCACTAATTTTACTGTTTTCTTTAATTCCCAATTGTCCTATTTTAAAGTTTCATTCTTCGAGTTATAGTTCTAAAACAATCATAAAATCATAAAGTTCTAAAAAAATCTTAAGGAACTGATCTTTTGTCCTAAAGTTTTCAGTTTTTCTTTTCGTGTTTTCTGCTCCATGGAAGATTCAGATATACTTTATTCTACCTGGGAAAGTACTTTTAGTTCTATGTGCTTTAGTTTGCAGTATTTTCTCCCTGTGAAAAAAAGTTGTTGATCCTTTGGCGAATAGTAACTAAATATGAAGGATAGTTGAGGAAGACTCTCTTTTATGGTGAGATTGTATTCACTAGTCTTTCAAACTGGTTTAAATTCCAGCTATCACATTATTTTTGTATTGTGTGATCATAAGTTGACTAATCAGTAATATAAGCAGTTTGATAACTATAACTATTTGCCTTTGAACTTATTAATAGCTGTAGACAGATTGACAGCTAAATGCTTGCTGTTGTATTTTATAATTGATTGCCTACTAGCTGTTTGATGGATCGATCGATAGCTAGCTAGCTAGCTAGCTAGCTAGCTAGCTAGATAGATAGATAGATAGATAGATAGATAGATAGATAGATAGATAGATAGATAGATAGATAGATAGATCTATATTTTTTTAATGTCAGGTCTTCAGTGTATATGCTCACTTATATTAGGAGAATATCAATATTAAGAGAATTTTAGGTCATTGAAATTGTGAATATAGATAGAACTGTATTTTGTAATTAGAACATATAGTTCTAATTATAGTGCATTCACCAATTTCTATTTAAAGTTGTGGGTATAGAGGTATATACAGAATTTTATATGTACACATATTTTATTTATGAAATATGATAAATGTATTCACTGAATTTTATTTTTTTTATAGAGTCATTTACCTTGGCTCCATAGTTCCCACCCAGGATTAGAAAAAATAAGTGCTATAGTATGGGAAGGCAATGACTGTAAGAAAGCAGACATGTCTGTACTTGAAATCAGTGGAATGATAATGAACAGGGTAAGTTTTCAAATTTCATTCTTTGTTTCAAGGATAAGACAGTGACTGTTAATACATTAAATAATTATTATAGTGTTATGTTTATAACTTAATCATCTCAGTTCGAGTATTTTGAAGTAAAATACAAATACTGTGGATTTTAAATTTAGGTTCTATTGTTTCTTTTATCAAATCATTACTGCTTTTTAAATTTTACCTGATCTAGGTGGATGATTAGGCATGATTTAATTTGCAATCCTAAATTTCTTGCATTTTGTTATGGTAGAACTGTTAAACATACTTTCTGTCTGACAGAAATGTAAATAACTGTGCCTAGAAACTGATCTGCTCTATTGCATATCTCATGTGAGTCATGCAGAGCTATTGAGGAATCTCTGGAGATCTGGGTCTGTATCATAAATATCTGTGAACTGACAGATCATTTATGTATTTTACAACTGATGATTAAAAGCTCAATATTTAAGAACCCTCTTACTTCTACCAGTCTTAGAATTTTCTAATACTTAATTCCCAGTTCCCTTTTTTATAATGCCTCCCAACCTTTTATCCCCTTATTTAATTTCTCCCTCTCTTCTAAAATGGCTTTAGAATTTAAGAGATATTTTTACATAAGCAAAAAAGTTATCAAATAGGTATAATTCTAGCTTTTTTTCTTCAGTGAACTGAATTTAAGTGGATATATGGTCTCTTTTTTTTTTTAAACATTGCACTGGTTTTTAATATTTATAACTTTTGAAATAATTGATACATAGAAATTTTTTTAAGATCTGGGTAAGATCAAGATAACCCTTTTTCATCTACTTAATGAATTGGTGATCTAATTAAGAACTCTGTAAAATATGAAAAAGAAAATGACATTTTCCATATAATAGGCCCTCAGACTTTGAACATATAAAAATTTCATTTTAATATATTAGAGCTAATATATCTTAAGTTATTTCATATTGCTATAAATAAAATATTTACTAGAAATCACTTTCCTGTAGATAAAATTTATATTTTTTTCTATTCTCTCTTAAAGGTAAACAACCACATACCAGGAATAGGATATCAGATTTTTGGAAATGCAATTTCTCTAATCCTGGGTTTAACTCCATTTGTTTTCCGACTCTCCCAAGCTACAGACTTAGAACAACTCACAGCACATTCTGCCTCAGAGCTTTATGTGATTGCATTTGGTTCTAATGAAGATGTTCTAGTTCTTTCTATGGTTTTAATAAGTTTTGTGGTCCGTGTGTCTCTTGTGTGGATTTTCTTTTTTTTGCTCTGTGTAGCAGAAAGAACTTATAAACAGGTGGGTATAATAGAGTTTTGGACAGAGACTATTTTACCTTTGTCATAATATTAAAAATATTCCTGAAATATCTTAGTATTCTTGTTTTTGTAGTACTTAATCATATAAGATGATAAAAACACATATTTGTTGATTTTTGTCTTTCTGCGATAATATACTTGAAAACTAATCCTTATTTTAATCTTTCTTAGCGATTACTTTTTGCAAAACTCTTTGGACATTTAACATCAGCAAGGAGAGCTCGAAAATCTGAGGTTCCTCATTTCCGGTTGAAGAAAGTACAGAATATAAAAATGTGGCTATCTCTCCGTTCCTATCTTAAGGTAGAATATAGTGGTTAAAATGCTCTAACATTTTGGCTCTCTCTGATAGTTCTCATTTCCTAGCTAGATACACAGGCATATATGATTTAACCTCTGTGTGCTGTGTGGTTTGTATTTAGTGTTCTTTTGGTCTCTGTATGGAACAAAATAAGTGTCTAGTTAATTCTTTATTGCAAAACACCTACAGTTCAAAAGGTTTACAGCATTTTAGGTAGAATCTGCTGACAATTTTGTTCTGCCACAATGGTTATCACAAGCCAGCAGAGGGAGCTCACTGCTTAGAAAAGAATTTTAATAAAGAAATCTGTACCCCTTGAAGCGACCTATTCTAATTAAAAGATAATAGCTTGCAATGCTAAGTCATTCTTTTCATGCCATGCTTTTCCTTTATTTTTTCAAGTAACTTTCCTAATAATTTCCTAATGTAGAAGAGGGAATGAGAAACATAAAGTCATACTAGGAAAGTATTTCTTCTGAGGATTATTTCTTTTTACATTTAGTAGCAATGAATTTTATAATATATGGAGAATATTCATATCTTGATAAAGTTGACTTAAAACTTAAGTATCCTGTGACATATGTAGATCTCTAATACTTTTTACTTTGAAACAACAAAAGGAAACAACAAAAGTCAAAGGCTAGACTATCAATCTTTATATTTAAAAAAATTATTGTTAATTTATTTTTTAAATTCAACTTGGTCTCCAATAAGAATTACCATAGATTCTTTTTTCCCACTATGACACCTCTGTGGTGTGGAGGTTGAGCTTCTGCATTGAGCTCTTTTGCAGTTGCCTTTCAACCTGCCTTCTAGAATTCACATTTCCTCCTTTCAATACTTTTTTCATTCTCTTACCAAAGAGTTTTTTAAATGTAGATTTTACTACATAATTCTTAAAACTTTTTGGAGTTTCTCCATTGTTCTTAGCACAAGTGTTTATAGAGTTAGAGTACCTCCCTTCATGACCTACCTAACTCCTGCCTTATCTGCTTTTCTCAGTTATGTCTTTTTGAACACTTTCCTCCCTGTATTCCAGTTGCTAGACTGCTTTAGCTTTTTGGATACACTACTATATTTCTCGTTTAATGCTTTTGTACATGCTCTTTCTTCTCTCAAGAACACTGCTTTTGTGCCGTCATGTCCCTGCACTTAATTCCCAAATATAAGACTGGATGGGCCTAGAAAAATCTCCCTAAGGAAGGGATTCTTTCATCAACCTTCCTATCATTTTCTCAAAGCATCTTATACCTTCCTTTTTTTTATTAATAATATTTTTTTATTGAATAAGTTTTGTTTACATTTGCCTTTTGGGTGTTCCTCCCCCCTCCTCCATCCCACTCCCCTGGTCTCTCCATTTCTTCTTTAACTGCCATTTATTGTTTAATTTTTAGTCCCTTGGGTTCTTTCTCTTCTTTCCTGTAGCAGTGTCCTTTTGTCCAGTGTGGACGAGGTTTCCTGGGACATAGTGACCTGTGCTTAGTTTTCCAGGTGTCCATTTGCTGCTGGCCACCATTTTACACATAATTTTACACATAATGAGGTTCTTTCAGTGCCTCCTCCTTCTTACTGGTTAGGTGCTTAGGCCCATCTTCTGTCATACTTTACTCCTTCTTTGTTTTGTAGTTCTGGTTGCTAGCATTGGGAGCGCTTCTCCCAGCCAGTTTGTGCACCAATTTTTTTGATCGCGATAGGCCCTGGCAGATAGTTGGTCTGGTTCGTCATGGGGCCACTGCTCATCTCTGTGGCTTTCCTTCACCTTTGATCATGCTGAAGGCATCTCTGAACGGAAAATTCCATTCCCATCTTTGTAGATCACAGTGGTTATATTTCTGAGGTAGTTCATCTCTATTATGAGTCTTATAAGTCCTGTGTCCCATGGATCTGATGTGTTCGTTGTTCCAGAATACTTCTTTGTTTTTCATCTCTGTATTCATGTGCAACTGCCGTTGAATCACTGATTTAGTTGCTTCTGGTGAGGGTTGACTGGATTTGGAGAAGACCAGGGGGAATGACCCCTACCACCCACTACCCCCCCGCCCCCCGCTAGCCAGTGCATCCGGCGGGGTTGGGGGCTCAGTGCTCAGCAGCATGGCTAAAATGGGCGTATGGGTGGGGTTACCCCGGCCACCTTGTGGTGTCCACGGGGTGCACCCAGCCACTCCCCACCGCCTTAGCAGGTGGCAGGCCCACCCCCCCCCCACCTTGCACTCCAAAGGAGTGCATCAGGCTGGATGGCTGGGAGCTTTGATGCCTGGCAGCGTGGCTGAACCAGCTGTGTTATACCTTCCTTATTGATCTGTGATTGTGTGCTTGTCTCACTCTCCTACTAGTTCTTTTGAAAGTAGGACCATGTTTTTTTCCTCTGTTGCATTTCCAGCACTTTACACGCTGTCTCACTCTGAGAGTGTCATGTAAAATGAAGTATTTGGAAGTTACACTAAGACCTCTATGCTCTCTATACACTATTTTCACTGTATTGCAAATTCTTTGAATAGTAGTATTTTCTAATTACAGTTCATCTAACACATTAGTTATATTTTCAACATGGTAAGTTATGAATTAACACTTTTACTGAAAGATTGAAAATTGACTATTAATAGTAAGTACATGCATGTAAAAGTGTCTCTTTTTCCCTTCCCTCCAGCGTCGAGGTCCTCAGCGATCAGTTGATGTAATAGTTTCATCTGCTTTCTTGTTGACTATCTCAGTTGTATTTATCTGTTGTGCCCAGGTGAGTTAATTTATATAGAAATTAGTCAGATTTATAAACATTTCAGCTTCAGAGAGCTTTCTAAGTATAAAGCAACAATATAAGTAAGCCTTGTTACACAAGTTTTGAAATTGACTTTTCAATTGTTTTTCTGTAAAATCTTATTCATCTGTGTGTCATCACTGAGGCTAGCATATTGTCATTCTCAGATGTCTGTTGGTTGGACATGGAATGATTAATTTTCGTTTATAATTCATTTGGTTGTATTTCCCAAGACAAACACATCAGTGACTAAAGTTATAAAATTGCTTCAGGCTATTTTTCATGAGTCTCTTTATTCACATTTAATATTCTTTAATTTTTATTACTGTGTTTGACTAAACTGTCATATGCTCTCAAAAAATAATTCTTGAGGCCAGGCATGGTGGTGCATGCCTATAAGTGGCAGCCTAGAAAGCCACGACTGGGGCCAGGGATCTCAGTTCGAGTACCACCAGGGGCACATAGTAAGACCTAGTCCCAAAAAATAGATGGGCGTGGTGGCGAGCGCTTGTAATCCCAGCTACCTGGGAAGCTGAGGCTGGGGATTGCTTGAGTCTGTAGTACCCTGGACAACATGAGCCCCTGTGGTTCTACAGGCAAAAAAAAAAAGATTCTCAGTGACCAAAATTAGTCAGGAAGCACAAAAGTATCTTAGGCTGTAGATTATGTTATAAAATTTAAGCCTCCATTTCAAATAAGATGACATATACTTGATTACCTGAAAATTCTTTTGCTTTAAAACATCAAACCATGCTGAGGTTGGGACATCTCAGCTTTTAATATACTTAAAGTGGGCTTTATATATAAAACATTTATATTTCAGTTTATAAAATAGTGGAAGGCAAAAAATGAAAAAAGACAAAACTGAAAAACCGAGCAATCAATGCTGAGCATCCCTAGGGAAAAGGGGTGAGCTGTTTTGTCAGTCTTGGCCCTAGAGTATTGAGATTTTATGCCCATATGAACATAGTAGGTGAGGCCTCAGTCTTCTTACCTTCTTATAGATGCTTCAGACTAGCACCCTTAAAAGTCTCAGTGAACAGGTGGAATAAGAAAAACAGTCTGCCCATGAGCACACGAAGATAATAAAAAAACAAAAATCTTGTTAACCACCTGGATTCCAGCAATGAGGGCAAAAAAAGTCTCCTAAGATTATAGGCACACCCTTATTACCAGTTGCTTTTATTACTTTTAAAATAAGCATTGCCAGGTGTGGTGACATGCGCCTGTAATCCCAGCTACTTGTGAGGCTGAGGCTAGGGATCACTTGAGTCCACAGATTTAAGACAACCCTGGACAACATAACAAAACCTAGTCTTTAAAAAAAATTAAATAAGCATTTACACATCCGATGATTTAATCTTCCTGACAAGTTAGTATAAAATATGGTCCTTGGCTGCTATGTACTCGGCAGAAGCAAAACCAGGGGAGTTCTAAAGGATATACTTTAAGCTAGATCTTATCCATAGGTGAAGCCCCACTAGGTTTCAAAACACCTGAAGAGGCCATCAAGCATGAAGGAATCAACATATCAAACATAAAGGAATTGCTCTCTACTTAAGATAATAGGCTAATGAGATAGAAACTGTGTTTGTTCAAAATGAGTAAAGACATAGAGATAATACAATGAAAAATGGACAGATAGATTTGAAAGAGTACCAAATGGTACTTTGGAGAAATGGAAAATTTATAGTCACTTCTGTTAACAAACACAGTACACAGAATAAATAATATACTGAATAGAACTAAAGACAGTGAATTGGGAGATGAAAAAATTATCCAGGATATAAAACCGATAAAGACATGGAAATATGAAAAGGATATGGAGATAGATGAGTGTTCTGACATGTATCTTATAGAAATTCCAAAAGTGAAAAGGGAGAGAAATATTTTGAAAGATACGGCTGAGAGTTTTTCTGAATTTATGAAAGACCTTAATTTTCAGATTTAGGAAGCATAAAATGAACAGGAAACAGCAATGAAAATAAACCCCCATTTAGACACTTTGTAGAGAAATTGCAGAAAAAACAGAAAAATTTTAAGAGGAACTGAAAAGACTGAGTTCTTATTGTATTTCAGTCTTTTTTTCAGGATTTAATTTCCCTCTTCTTGAAGTATATCTTATAGTGCTATATCTTATGAATGTAGACTCTGTTGTTATCAACAAAAGACACATTGTAGGGTAAGTGAGTTAGTCATTCTTTTTTTCTCATTGGCCTGCATAACCGGCACCTAGGTCTATTCCATGATTAGCAGCCCAGTGAGTGTGTGCATGTCTGAGGGCACACCTAGCCCTAAGAGAGGGGATAAAGTGGTACAAAGAGAACAGAACACTAACATGAGCATGAGAGAGAATGCCAGACAGAGAAAGAGTGAAGATTCCTGGGGATTTGGCCTGCCTGGTGGGTCTTTGTAACTGCTAGAACCAATAAAGAACTTATGTAGATCAGTAAGCTTGATGTTTACAATTGGCGATAGGGATTGGTTACATTACACACATGAAACATAAGATTGGAATATTTTGAGTATAAAAGGGTTGGAAAAGATAATATAGGCAAATACTAGCTGAAAGTTAGCCAGTGAACTTAGGGTATGATCTGAGAATCATTATTAAGGATAAGGAAAAGTGACAAAAATTAAAAGCGTAATTCCTGAAGAACTCTAACAGTTCTAAACATATGATTTATAATCTTATAACATCAAAATCTAAATCAGTAACATTCTAGTGAGGAATTGATAAAATGTCACCTTAGGATGTCTCAACACATTTCTTAATAGATAAGGAGACAGAAAAATATGAGGGTATTTGAGTAAGATAGCTAAAAGTTTTGTTTAAAACTGGAGAATACATGTTATTTTCAGGTACAAGGGTAGTTTATAAAATTTTCCCAAGTCCTAGATCACAAAGTAATTCTCAACTAATACCACATGATTGATATTCCATTCAACTGTAAGGCAGTTAGAATAAAAGACAGTAATAATAACGTAAACCCTTACGTTTTTGGAATCTTAAAGCATAAATAACATATTTAAAAGGAAAATAAAGAATTAAGCTGTAAAAAAACTGACATGGTTGAAAAATGTTTTAAGAATATTAATATGTTATATTATGTCATTAAAGTTGAAATGTTAAGTGGGCAATTTTTTAAAAATGCATAATTTGTTAAAACTTAAAAAAGTATTTGAAAACCTGAAGAAACTGTAACCATAAAGCTAAGTTTAAAAATCTTCAGTCAACCAAGTTCTCTCTAACCATGTTTTTCATAGAATAACGTTGCAAAATTCGCAAATAGATAATCCTAATCCTATACAAAAGATTTAGAGAATAGAAAATGAGGAAATGTTCCCCCATCTTATTTCCTGAAGCTAATATAATCTCAAAACCAGTACCAGAGCAACAATATGGACATGGGTGACTGTGCTAATTTCCCATGTTAATTTAAAGGTAAAATTCCTCAAGGAAATATTAGAAAGATGAACCCACCAGTTTATTATATAAAATATAGCATAGAAATAAAATATGCTATAACCATGATCCTTTATTTCCAAAATTCTGACTTTTAGAAAATTTTTTAATCTAGTTAGACCTCCATTAATTGACTAACGGAAGAGACAACATCTAGTCATCTCAAGAGATGATTAAAACAAATTAGTGAATATCAGAGAAGATTCATAATACAATGACTGGAAGGAATCATCATTAATAAAGTATATCTTTCAAAATATGGAGCAAACATTGTACATATAGTATGTATTACCTTAGAGGTATTTGCTTTAGATCAGATCTAAGACAGTTACCTTCTTTTTCATTCCTAGTCAGCATTTTGATTGAGGATACTACCGAGTAAAGATAGGAAAAAGAAATAGATGATTAAAAAAAAGTTGGAAAGGAAAAAAGCAAAATCACAGACTTGTGTATATACAACCTAAGTGAATGTATTATTTAAAATACACTTTTTGGCTGGGCATGGTGGCTCGTGCCTGTAACCTTCAGCCTATGAAGCAGCCGGAGCTAGGAATCATGGTTCAAGTCCCGCCTGGGGCCGTAGTGAGACCTAGTTCCAAAAAAATAGCTGGGCGTGGTGGCGCGCGCCTGTAATCCCAGCTACCTGGGAAGCTGAGGCTGGGAATTGCTTGAGTCTGTGGTACCCTGGGCAACAAGAGCCTGCGATTCCACAGGCAAAAATAGAGAGACCTGGTCTAAAAAAAAAAAAAACCAAAACAAAACACTTTTTTGGAGAATAGGATCGACTAAAATGGAAACAAAATCAACACTTAATTTTGTTCTTATAAGCCAGCAATCAGTCTCATATTATTCTCCACACCTTAAATTTATAAATGCTACAAAAGACACCATACATGGCAAAACAGAGTCTGGGAAAAGATATTGGCAAAATAAGTGATTTAAATAGCATTGTTCTTCAGAATCCATAAATAGCTTCTACATATCATAAGAAAAATAGACAACCTAGTAGAAAAGGTGGATATAGAATATAAAAATATAACTTACAGAAGAGAAAACCCAATGATGGATATGTGTATGAAACATACTCCCTAAGTAATCAGGGAAAGTAAGATTAAAACAGTAAGAAAATAAGTTTACACCCATCAGATTGATAACCAGCATAATAGCAAATGTGGACAGAGACAAGGTCAAAGGGAAGCCTCACTGTTGAGAACTTAAACTGGGATAGCTGTTTTAGAGACAGTTTTGCAGTATCCAGTAAGTTGAATGTGTGAATATCCACGGACCCAGCAATTTTACTCGTAGATATTAATACATAGAGAAAATCTGACATGCACACAGATATCACACATGGTTGGTTGCTGCAACATTATTTGTAATCTGGAAAATTGACAGCAAAGTGTTAATTGATAGAGTAGACCAATACATCATGTTAGATTTTTCAATATTAATATTTTAGAGCTAAATGGATCAACTTGAGCAAATCTTAGGAATAGAGTTTAGTGGAATAATAAGCAAATTTAAAAATGATGTGGACATTCATGTGATAACAAATTATAAAATATATATAAAATGTAGCTAAACCATCAACCTTTGTTGAAAAAATTAACACAAAGTTCATTACTCTTACAGAGAGGTAGAGAAGAGTGAGAATAATAGAGAATAGTTTAAAGGGGCTGCAATTAAATATTTGTCAAACATCTGAAAGAAATACTGCAAAATACTAAGATTTGAACTGGCTAGAGTTCTCATGGGTTTGATTATATTCCAATTTTTATGTGCTTAAAATATTTCATAAGTGCGATGTTTTTAAAATATAATACTTCGCTAATGATCAATCAGTATGAAATAAAAATTATTGCATTTATCAATTGTCTGATCACACTGCTTCTTGTTTCCTTTTTCAAACATGTAGTTGCTTCATGTGCATGAGATCTTCCTTGATTGTCACTACAATTGGGAACTGGTAATCTGGTGCATCTCGTTAACACTTTTTCTCCTGAGATTTGTTACCCTCGGATCAGAAACAAGTAAAAAATATAGCAATACCTCAATATTACTTACTGAACAGGTGAGGATCCATGTTTTGTTATATAACAAATTAATGTCAATCTTCAATTCATCTAAAATATTTTCATTTCACATTTTTCAGGAACCTACATTATTAGATTCAGGCCATTTGATTTACCTAATGTACAGCTTGAAAATTGTTAGGATGTAAACCTTTCTTCAGTATTGCTGCCTTGATTCAGATTTTAACTCTAATCTACTTTTCTTATGCCCCATTTACATTCAATAAGAGGGAAATACTGGGCCAGGCACGGTGGCTGGTGCGTGTAAAATTTCAGCCTATGAAGCGGCTGGGGCTAGGGATCGCGGTTCGAGTCCCGCCTGGGGCCCGTGTTGAGACCTAGTTCCAAAAAAATAGCTGGGTGTGGTGGTGCGCGCCTGTAATCCCAGCTACTTGGGAAGCTGAGGCTGGGGATTGCTTGAGTCTGTGGTACCTGGGCAACGAGAGCCTGCGGTTCCACGGGCAAAAATAGTGAGACCTAGTCTCAAAAAAAAAAAAAAAGAAGGAAATATTATTTATAGTAATGAGGGACTTTAAGCTTGCTTTACAGCGTAGCAGAGCAAGATTTGAATAGGTGTAACACTTTACAATGGAAAGAAAAGAGCCTAATAATTTTGATAATTAACTTTTTAAATTTGAATTTAATATTTCCTTCGCCACTTCCTTTACAAGGAAACTTGTCAGTGAATTTGCTGAGTATTTTCATCAGGTTTAGTTTGATTTAAAAAAAAAAAAAATCAGTAACCCTGCAAATAAGGGCAGCTAGGTAAGGGAAGGGGAACAACCAAATCAATTTGGTTTTTTCCTAAGTATTATTTGTTCTTTAAGTTGATTTTGTTTTTCAACTAAAAGGTTCTCACTTTTTAAATAATAGCATCCAATTTCCTTTTTGACTTTAATTGTATTTGAAAAGTTTAAATTACAGTTTTTTCTTACTATGTTTATTGTAGAAAATTTGGAATGTATAAGGTGTAAAGAATTTTAATATCAGTACGCTTATTGCCCAGAAAACTTACAATTTTCATTAATCTTACAGTTCCTTTTTAAAAGTATTTGTTAATTTTAAGTTTTTATTGTTTACTCTCTTACATTTTGAAAGATAAACCTGTACTTGAAAATGGAGAAGAAACCTAACAAAAAAGAGGAACTGACACTAGTGAATAATGTTTTAAAACTGGCTACTAAACTGCTCAAGGTAAAAATGAAAATGGTTGTAATGTGGATTGTGCTGTTCTGACATTGTATCTTAGTCTTCTGTTTATAGATCCTACCTTATATTTGGCTTTCAGATTTTCCACGTTATTACCAAATTATATTTTAGCACATTGATGCAATTACATATTCTATCTTATTACAAAAGTAATCACTGACTTAAATCTTTTAATTTAGAAATTATAATAACTTAAAATTGTAAGACTTTTAAAAATGTTTAAAGTATTATGGAGTTTGGTGTCTTTGAAACTTTATGCTTTTTTTTAGATTAAATAATTTATTTATCTATAAATTCCATATTGTAATCACTGGGGTTCACCCCCCCAACCTCCTCCCTGACCGTTCCCACCCTCTCCCACCCTCCCCTAGAGTTGTGTATTCCAATTTGGTTGTTAACTTGTTTTGACTTTTCCTCCTGGCTTTGTGTTTATTTTTCCTATGTCCTATATAATAGTGAAACCATTTGGTTTCTTTTTCTTTTTTAAAAAATTTGCATATATATGTATATCTATATTTATATTACATTGTTCCATTATTGTACCCCAGGGCTTTCCCACTTCACTAACACTTGCTAACCATCCTGATCTTTTGTGCTCTTCACCTCCCCCACCATCTTCCCCCTCCTCCTCTCTAGCTCCATTGTTCAGTCCCATTGGTTGTTTTCATTCTTTCTTATTCATTTGTTTTCCCCATATCCATCATACAAGTGAGACCATCCTGTACTTCTTTTTCTTTTTGACTTATTTCTGCTAATATGAGTCTTTCTAGTTCCATCCATTTTGTGAAATTTTATGCCTCTTAGAATTAAAAAAAAAAGTTCAGAGAAAGAATTGGTACTAATTTGGAAAGTTTTTGTTTTTCTTAATTTGATTGACTTAAGTTAGCTAAAAAAATATAATGCATAAGCTGGGCATGGTGGCATGTGCCTATTGTCTAAACACTGGGAGGCAATAGGCTTGGGATCGCTTGAGTTCATAGGTTTGAGACAACCCCAGGCAACATAGCAAGACCTGGTCTCGAAATAAAGCAACTGGGCACCATGGCGGGCACCTATAATCCCAGCTACCTGGGAGGCTGACACGGGGGAGCTCTTGAGTCTTGAGTCCACAGTACCCCAGGCAACATAGTGAGGCATAGTCTCTAATAATAATAATAATAATAATAATAATAATAAATAGTCATAATAATTTTCATCATTTTTGGAAAAATATCAAAAAAATGTACTTTCAGTATATATGGTCTCATAGTAACTCTGGAAGTAATACAATGTTTGTATCACTGCTTTGCATTATTAGTAATGCTTGTTCTTTTATTTTTTTTCATTGAGATAGCATTAGTTTTTAACACTGTATAAGGTTCAGGTCTAAAACTATAGTTTGATATTTGTATACAGCTTTTCTTAAAAGGAAAATATTTTTTTAACCTTAGTTTCTATAACAAATTGGATATAATTCTTAAGCATTGTCTAGGAGTATTCAGAGACTGTATGAAATAAGTTATATCTCAATATTATGGTTAATTACTAAATTAAAAGGAATTAAGTATAGATTGTGCTTCATGGTATGCTAGGTATTGAAAAGGTCTAGAGGAGATGGGTGGGTTTGTTTGTACCTATATATGATAGTTATACATTGATTATCTTCTCAGTATAGATACTATGCTATATAAGAGACTAGAGATTAGGCAGGAGTAGCTTCAATTGCAGAGTAGAGAAAAATAGAAAAATAACTAAAATATAAAGCACAATGTGGGATCCTTTTTGATCATAGCTTCTAGTTAGAAACTTGGTATTTAATCTAGATTGCTCCTTCTCACTTTTTGTATACAAGCAACATTCAAGGTCACTGATTCAAACTCTAGTTTATCTTCCAACTCATCCCCTTTTCCTTACCTATGCTTCCCAAAGTCACACTGTTTCAATAGAGCTTTTGATACGCTGAACTCTTTAAGACTGTTCCACTTTTGGTCTCACAGTTCTCTAGACCATCTTGGTGAGCTTTTCTCATGCACATTTATCAATGATACACTTATTCACTAATTAAATTCCTTTAGTTCCTATCAATTGGCATAGTCTTCCTCCTGAAAGACCTTTACCAGGGAGCCAGCTTTATAAATTCCCTTGCACTTGGACTCTAACTTTGCTGAACAACCTTGCAGCAACCTAAAGGCCATGTTCTGCTGTGCCTTGAGGAATACCTACTCATCCCCTACCCTCTGAGCCTCAGGTACCTTCCTCTATGGAGAATATTGACTTCTATACATACCTCATTTATGGAACTCTAGTATCTGTATTGTATGAAGATAATATTCTCTTTTGGTTTCTGTCCTTAAAATAAAAAATTTACTAAAACCAACCATATAGTTTCTATTGAATAGTACGTACCTCGTCATTCATTCAGGACAGAGGTTAAGAGTTATAAATTTATAGGTTATAGAGTGCTTATAAAAAAAGAAATCAATTTCTCCTAAAAATGAAATTATATTTACTTAGCTTAAATATTGATTCTTAATGAATCTGGGTTCATGTTTATTTTTCTTCTCTGCTAGGAATTGGACAGTCCCTTTAGATTATATGGACTTACAATGAATCCACTGCTGTATAATATCACCCAGGTAGTCATCCTGTCTGCTGTTTCTGGTGTGATCAGTGACTTACTTGGTTTTAATTTAAAGGTAAGCGCTTGCAAATATTTTTCCTTTCTTAATGCTCTATTATATTTTTGTGACATTTTATCTACCTTAGTATTCAAGACCTCATTTGGCAAGTGGTATTCTATGTAGTAAATGGAATATTTTTGATAATGTTAGTGAAAATAATCTTTTTTTTTTTTTTTTTTAGAGTAGGTCTCGCTGTTTTGCCCGTGGGACCACAGGCTCCAATGCCCAGCTATTTTTTTTTGGAACTAGGTCTCGCTACGGGACTCGAACCGTGATCCCTAGCCCCAGCCACTTCATAGGCTAAAGCTTACAGGCATGAGCCACTGCGCCCGGCCCGAAAATAATCTCATTAAATTTCAAGGAATGATACTTATTTCTGGCTCATAGGCTCATAGTTGGGACTTCTAATTTGGAAATAAGTATTCATTATAAATAGAACTCTTGTGTAGGCTAAGTGAAAAAATTTTTTTCTACTCGTGTAATCTGTATCTAATTTAAAAGAAAAAGAACTACCTACTTTTCTGCCAAAAGCTATATTATGGGTATGTGTATAGCAATGCATACATCCTATAACATTCGCACAGCTGTTAGTGAATAAGATATAGGATATTAAACTACCAATACATGTATATTGCCACTTCCTAGTAAGAGAAAGCTGGAAAAAATCTGATTTTCACTTTTTAATCTTTTTCAGATTCTTTTTGTAAAGAAAGGATAGCAGTCAGTAATCAAAATTATATTTATTTATGAAGTTTAGATAAAAGCAGTATAAAAGTAGATGAAAGTAGCATATCATTTAATAATTTCCAATATTAAAGCTGTCTCTAATGGTCACAACTCTTTCATTATTTTTTCACTAGCTGTGGAAGATTAAATCATGACAGTTCAGAGAAGAGAAGATGTAGCCTCTTTTCCAGAATAAGAGTACCAACTAAGCTGCCTGAAAACAGTCACTCTGCTTCAGGAGTCTCAGCTGGGAAATTGAAGTGTTTACATCAGACTGTCTTGTGCAATCCTTATATTTATTTTACTTGTTCACTGTTTTTTACATTTACTTTAGTCTTTATATTTTGTTTTTAAGCATTGATGTTCTTAGATGTTGAAAGGGTGATAAAACTGATACTCAAATACTTAAGATCCTGGTAATTGTTCATAAATAATTGACAAAACAACAAATTGTGAGACTAGAAGCCATTGCTACCACTGTTTTTCCATCAATGCCGTGAACTTGCCTTACTTGAAGAAAAAATCTTTAACTTTGAATAATGTATTGAACTCAGCTAAACGCATAAAGCTTTTTCTTCGGTAAATCAAGATGCAGTTAGGGTTTCTCTTGAATTATTATGAAACAATTCCAGGCTCTGAACTGATTAAGCTGCAGTTTAAGCACCCTTCAGTATTAATATATGGTATTACATAACAGGTCAACAAGTGCTCTTTGATGATAAAACTCTTAATAGAGCAATAATTGTAAATGGTTACCATATTGTAAGATATTTTGATAAAAATTAACTAGTAATAATTGTATTTATTTGAAACACTGGGCTGTTTGCACAGCTCCAGCTGTGCATGCTCAAAATGTGCACTTTTTAAAAATATTACTTTTAATGCGTATCTTTATATGGGATATGTTGTAGTGTACTAGGGCATGATATGGTATCCTTTTGAGTGGGGTATATACTCATCTCACAAGTGAAGTGCCTATTGATATTACTAAAGTACGTTTTGTTTACTCAAGTAAAATAATTTTCTCCCATGGTACACTATAGTGTATGCTATTCATACCACACTCAAGTGAACAACTTCAGAATAAGGTTAAAAACCAGTAAAATATCCCTCTGATAGCTAGTTATAAAACTCTACTCAATTTTTCAGAAACAACAGCTTCAGCTTGCAAATTTTATCCTCTAAACTTAATCTGATAGATATTCCCTACCCCTCTCATTATATAAGGGCTATTTTAGATGCTTTTAACCTGGAAAGTTAACCCCTCTCCCTTACCCTTTTGTCCCCCCCCCCAAATAATTTGCCAACTGTCCAACAAGAACCTGTCATGTTAGCATATTAGGTAAATAGGGCAAATATGATGGTATCATAACATCGGGCCTTGATTTTAAGTTGTTATATTTGTACAATCAAGAATATTTTAGAAATTAGATGAAACATAAAGTGTTTTTTGCAATTTTTTTTTAAACCTGGGCCTCTAGTTTCTAAAATAAAGAGTTTATTTGAAACAATCTAGAACTTTCTTGGTGCAAGGTGCATTATGTTGAATATCCTCATTTTTTACCATGTTTTAAGGAACTTAAAAATAATTAATTGTAAATGATTTATTTGATTGGTGCAGTTCTAATCTCCAAATTCTAATCTTAAAATCAGGAATGTGTAGAGAACAGAATCATGTCATAATATCACTTTACTAACCATTCCTTTTGATCAGCCTCAATTCAGCTTCATTGAGTAGTATATTTTCTTTCTGTAGAAAACAACAAAAAACATTTTATTTGCCTATGTTCCTAATATGTTTAATAATGACCAAAGTGCATTCTGAGTTTTTTCAAGGAATGTATTACTGGAGCTTTAAGAACATACTTATTTTCTCATGTGAAAATTAGGCCTTGTCTGATATGTTTCTTCTTCCTCTACTGTCTAATACTGAGGTTGTTTTTAGGAATTATATTTTATAAACTTTTTCAAAATAAGGTACATGCCTATACAGAACTTAACATTTTGCACAGAATATGTCAAATATATTTTGAGGAAAAAAGTACATACAGCATGTGAGTTCTGTTAGGATTAAGAGATGAAATTATTGTATCGCACCAAAAAATAAAAGAAAGAAACTTATTTCAGAATGGAAATATTTTTGAGAAAAGTAGCTAAGTATACTGATTTAGAAAAATACTTGTTTTGGATTGAAGTTCATTTTAACATGAGTTGGGAGTTGATTTATTAAGGACTGTATACCTCTCAACAACTTATTAATAATAATGTGTTGAATTATGTCACTAATGTGGAAAGCAGTAGAATACTAAATGGAAAAAGTTGTCATTTTTAGCGATTTCAGAATATTAGCAGAACCTTTCAAAGCAGAAAAAATAATATTGTTGCCTTTAAGAATACTGTGGATTTAAGAAATTGAAAGTAATTGTAATGTCATAATATAAAAGAGGCAGCTCAAAGATAAAATTGTGGCAGAAGTTGTCTGTTAACTGTTGTTTCTTTGCCACATCTGTTGTATTTGAAAGTTTGGACAACAAGTTTAAAATAAACTATTCTATGACTGACTGACAGTGTTAACTGGAGGTTTTTTGTTTTTTGTTTTCCTTTTAATTTTCAAGTCATACATATTTCTGTGGTAATTTTATGTTCACTACACATAAACTTTAGGTTTGAGGAGATGGAAATACTTTTTTAAACTAACCAGTATTCTTTCATCTCCAAAATGTTGTGGCATCATTAATGTTTGTATTTAAGTAGAGAAAACCAGTGGTAGCCAGGATATCAAAACTTATTGTCAGAAGGAGATTGATGTTTTAATAAAACACTTGTCATATAAATTCAGCATGAGAGATGATGGCCAACAATGGGATGGCTAAACTGGAATTCCTGTTATCTGATTGGTACAGATGCACACAGTGCCTAAGTTAATCAGGGACTGGTAATTCAAGTGCACTTTAAAATTTATTGTAAGCTTAAGGTGGACTTTTTTTTTTAATTTAATATATTTACTTATCCCAATATCATCACAAATGATCACTTTTAAAGTTAATGTGAAAAATTGCTAATGAGGTATGTTGCACAGAATGGAATATGTTTGTAATGACTCACTTCAGACTTCAAAATAGAGCCATATGATTGGCACCTCTTTAATTTGGTGTTTCACAACTCTAATTCTCAAATTGGGTTGAGAATTTTCTATTTCTGCCAATTCTGTATGAAAGAAACCACAAGTACTTATCAATAGCACTGTCTCTCCACAATGCTTACTTCCCTGTTGCATGAGCAACAACACACAAAGAATCAGGGGTCATGTAGCAATTTACCAGTGGTGGATCTACTGCTAAAAAGAGTAAGACCCTGGCCTTTTTTATTGATGGGATAATCAAAGCATCAATTACTGGGTAGGAAGACAAAGAGAAAGGGGGTGGGGGTGGGGGACGAGTCTGCTGACCAGATATCTGCTTGGTCATCTGAGTGTAATAATTGAATTATACTCCTGACCCCTCCTTATGATTCCAGTCTATATCAATAAAGCATTCCACTGATCAATCTCTGAGGTGCAATGTAGACTAGCCATACATCTGTCAACAGTCTCCCAGGTGTTCCTGGTCACACCTCTTGATGTATACTCTTTGTTCCAGGCCAGTCAAGTGTCCTGCTCTTGTTTAACTCGAATGGAACCCTGTAGTGTTGTTGGTCTGCTACATTCTTTTAGGTTCAGTATCTGGTTCACTGGCTTGCTCTGACCTTATACTGAGAAGCCAGGCTGCATATGTATAGCCAATAGGCCCAGCAGACCCACACTTCCTGGAGAATAGACTGGAGAGGAAACCATTGAAAGTTTAACATCTTAACATAAGAAGTAGCAGCTGTATATAGTTAAAAGACCTTTAGAATTTTAGAAAATTTGTTCCCCTTGTCTCTTCTCACCATCTTCAGAATTGCTGCTCTTATGATAAGGAATTATATAATCTGAATTTGAACTGCATTCACCATTATATTCCCAGCACATAACAGTGTCTAACACACAGAAGAATTTTACTCAATTTACTCACTAAATGAATGATTGAAACTGAATAGGTCATAGCTGCAACCTAATCTAAAATTCTTGTTTTATCAGATTCTTTAAAAAGCTACAAAATAAAGTTCATCTCATTTTCTAGTTCTTGGAGATCACTGACTTTAATTGCCTAATGTCTTCAAAACTATTGTTCACTTTCTTAGTTGTTTCAAGCAGGAGAGTAAATCTGAGTCTTTTTCTTCCCTCCTATCTGTATACAGAGACCCAGCCATCTTCTAATAACCTGAACATGAAAGATTTGCAAAGACTTAAAGTTAATTCTATGCTTTAAGCAATTTGTTTTGGAAAATAAAGTTTTCATTAAAATGCCTACGTTAATAATGTAATTGATATATCATTCTTTAGGGTAAGAAGTATTCAACTTTGCTTGTTTCATTTTGAACATTGTTATCAATAGAGATAATAGGTTCCTCAATAGATTTTAAGAATAGTAAGGGGTTCTGAGAACGGAAATCCTGAAAGCAATAGATCTAAATGAACTGAGGTGACTACCGGTAGTCTCTTGAGCTAGAAATCGGGCAGTCTGGTGCTCATCTGGGTACCAAAGATGAGAAGATGTATAAGCTGAGAGAAGGAAGAATAGATAAAAGTAAACCACATGCCCCCAAAGACACAGACTAACAGATTCTTTATTTTCCAAATGCTTTCTAGACAGTCCTGCTCTTAGATCCTTGAGATAATAGTAGTTTGTTTTTTTTTTTTAAAGTTGCATCTTTTTTTCTCCTTAAAGAGAAAAGAGAAACCAGAGTGAAAAGTTTATACACCATGATAGACTTGAAAGGAAGCCATTTTGGAGTTCAGAGTCTTTCTGGGATCTGAAAACCACATTGCTTTCACATAGGATGATACTCAAGCAGAGGCTAGCAGATCACAGGTCTGGGCTGTGGGAAAGGATTCTCCAGTTCTATACTTTCCTCAGCGTGCTGCCTCGTCCATTAACACGCACTGTATGGATATTCACTTCACCGTCTAATCTTTATCCCACTTCTTTGGAACTTAGTTTCTCCACACTTATAAAACGAACATCAGAAAATTCCCAGGTCTTCGTCTGCAAGTGAAGAAACCTTTGTCAAGTTGAGCACAAAAGAGTATGGACTGAGCTAACAGGAAGCCAAACTGAGCTTGTGCACTCATGCTGGCTCAAGTTCATTGGATTCAGGTGTTCAAATTGCATCATGGCTTCACTTTATTTTCTCTCTCCTATTCCTTCCCACCTTTTACACACTCCTGCCAAGTTTGGTTTTGTTCTCCAGTCGGCACAGTTAGCCCCCAGAAACTCTAAATTCATTTTGACCTTTGAACCTGCAGGCCTCAGGATCCATCCCTGAGGATCCACAGGCCCATGTCATGGAGACTTTCATAGACTTGACTTGGGTTGCATGCCCATCTTCCAACTAATGGCCTTAGAGTCATAGAGCCAAGGTTGGCCACATTGGGTTATGTGTCTATTTCAGCAGAGAGTAGTTCCTACCAGGAGGAGGAACTAGTATTGGCAGTTCAGTACTAGGGAAAATTAGATGGGCAGCTCCTTGGAGAGAGAACTGCTGAGCAGACCACAGCCTGCACCCTTGAAGTGTCATGAAATGAAACAAACTATAGAAGAGGAGAAGGAAAAAAAAAAAAAAAAGGCAGCTCTGCGATACGATGGCATTGTTGGAAGTTGAACATTTTCTTTTGAGTCCCTGGATTGTCTTATCTACTGCTTTTCAGTAGGAAAAGGTTATCTTTTCCTACTGCTTTTCAGATTTTTCATCTGCATGGTTTAGGTTTCCTTTTTGCTCCAAGATCTTTCACCAACTTTTGTCATGTCCACAAATTGGGTCAGCTGCACCCAGAGAATTCCCAGTCAGTGATTACAATTCCTGCCAATATGCCTATGCTTCCTTCCAAGTCTAAATCTTTGCTACCTGAATCTCTTATTTAACTTCAATATGTAACCTGTAGAGTCAGAGTTGATATAAAAAGACTACAAATCAATTAAAAAAAAAAAAAGCAGAGGGTGATCTCTTAATAGAGAATCCTCATTGGATTTGATTTTCAATTGAGTAATCACATCCAGCTTTATTGAGAGTGCAAAATAGCAAACACACAGGTGAAGGATTGATTCATTGCACCAGAAATGTTCAGTATACAAGACATGCTTTGCTGTCCCTATAGTAGCAGTTTCTAGTAAAATACTTCACAAACACACTTTTGAATCTCACTCCCGCCCAGGTCCAGATGGTTTTACAAATGAATTCTACCAAACATTCAAAGAGGAACTAACACCGGTACTATTAAAACTCTTCCAAAAAATTGAGAAAGAAGGAAAGCTACCAAATACCTTCTATGAAGCAAACATTACACTAATTCCAAAACCAAATAAAGATAGTGCAAAGAAAGAGAACTACAGACCGATCTCCCTAATGAACACAGATGCAAAAATGCTAAACAAAATCCTGGCAAACCGAATCCAACATTGCATAAAAAGGACCATCCATCATGACCAAGTGGGATTCATCACGGGCACAGGGATGGTTCAACATCCGAAAATCAAACAACATAATCCACCACATCAACAAAGAGAAAAACAAAAACCATATGATCATATCAAGAGATGCGGAAAAAGCATTCGATAAAGTTCAGCATCCTTTCATGATGAAAGCCCTGGAAAAAATTTGTATAAAAGGAACATACCTCAACATAATAAAAGCTATATACGACAGACCCACAACAAATATCATCCTCAATGGGGAAAAACTGAAACCATTCCAATTAAGGTCCGGAACCAGGCAAGGATGCCCACTCTCTCCACTCCTTTTCAACATAGTTCTGGAAGGCCTAGCTAGAGCAATAAGACAAGGGAAAGACATAAAAGGAATCCGAGTAGGGAACGAAGAAATAAAGTTATCATTATACGCGGATGATATAATTCTCTATGTAGAGAACCCAGAAAAATCGACAGAAAAGCTGATCGAAATAATAAACTGATTCAGTGAGGTAGCTGGATACAAAATCAACACACAAAAATCAACAGCATTCATATATGCAAAGAATCAATCAGAAGAAGAAATTTAAAAAAACACCCCATTTACCATTGCACCAAAGAAAATCAAATACTTGGGAATTAACCTAACAAAAGACGTTAAAGACCCATACA
>PVHY01003767.1:0-13035 GCA_004024945.1 Uropsilus gracilis
GGAAACTGCTGCAGAGTTAGCCTTAAAGGACTTTTTCAGGATGCATATTAAATTTTTTTTTATGTCCAAATGAGGTTCTGCTAGGTTATGTTTTTGTCAAGTCAAAAGTTTTACTATAACAAAAGTAAACATTAAAAATAAATTAAAATTTTGAAAGCTTTGCACCATTTCTTAATTTTTTAAATATAACAGGGACTTCAGAAATGTGATTAGGATTGTTATGATCCAGATTGCCTAGATTTGAATACCCACTCTGCGATCTGATTCTGGACAAGTCATTGCAACTCTGAAGTATCATGAAGCTTCATGAGATGGTGACTCTAAGAAGTCCTATTAATTAAATTCTGGTGTAATAGAAAATCTACGCATTTTGGTGCAAAAAGTAAGTAAAAATGAACTGGACTAAAATTTTAGCTTTCTTTACTAGCTGCCAATAGTTCTATTAGCTAACTTATTGGCTGTATGGTTTAGGTGCTATAGTTATGGAAATATTTTCAGTGGATTATTTAACTGAATTCTAATTCTGGCTTTTCATGTGACTAGCTGTGTGACTTTGGGGCAAATTAATACTTTTAAGTTTTATCATATAAATTTACCTCATAAAAAAACTGGCATAGGTGACAATGGTATCACCATTTTAAGTTTGTTGGGTGAAAGAAATGAGATAATCTGAAGATAAAAAGCACAGGACTTGTCACATAGTGCTTAGTAAATATTAGGGACAGTAACAATAATATGATAGGTTATGTCCTAGTAGCTGACTACAAGAAACCTAATAAGACATGGTTCCTGCCCTCTCAATCGCACATCTCCCTAGAAACTTACAGACTACCAGGGGATAAGAGAGAGAGGACACAGGCCTTACTGAACCCAAAGGAAGAGCCAATCAACTCTTTTCTTCTTACACCAAGAAAAGCCAGCGTCCCATGGGGTCACTTTGACAGATCTTCATTAATCAGATATTTGAGATAGGCTGTTGAGAGACAAATAGTTCATTAAGAGGGAGAAACAAATGAACTTGACAGGCTACAGGATTTCATGAAAACTGTCACGGGCAGTTTTGGGAATACCAAGTAGTTGCTGAAGAATAGAACACGAAGCAAGAAACAGATTTTACTGATGGAAGTCCCCTGGTCAGTTTCAGGAATCATGGAGGTTTTGATTTTGTTCTTAGTTCTGTCAAAGGCAAAGTCATGTTTCCCATCTAGACGGCAGTTTTGTTGTTACTTTCCCAGGGCAAAGACCATATCTGTCCTGTTTACAGTTTTTAAGGGTCAGTGAACATCCTGTTATCTCATGGGTGAATGATCCTCTTTCAGGAATTTATGACCAAAATATCTGGATAACACTGTTTTAATGAGTTGAATCAAGAGATTTGAAGACTTCTGGATTACCTATAGGTTAGCTGTAAGAATTAATAGATGACTCATTTTACCTAAAACACAGACAGTGAAGTGCTCAAAGAAAATATTTCAATATTAGTGCCACTTGGCATCGTAAGGGTTCAGAAAATGTTTGTTGTTATTCTGATCAGTATTCTTAATGAAGATTTTAGTATGATCACTATTATGAATAATGGCTAGCAGTAACTTCATTATCACTATGATTGTTAATGACAATATTATTAATAATAGTAATACTTTGAAGCTTTACTCATACCCTCCCAGAGGGGGACCAATGTTGAAAGAATGATGAATGAAAAACATGTGAGTGCTTGGCATCATACCAGGCCCTTTGGTTGGCCCAGCAATACTTAGTAGAGCAACAAAAGAACGAGTTCTTCTTTGTTCTTCTTTTTAAGGGAGCAGTGGGTGGCTTCCTGATATACCTGCCCATCTCTCAGGCAATAGGGAATTATCCATTTAGTCTGTGATCAGCTCTGTGCTGGGTGCAGGGCAGGGACTAGGAAGAGATGAGTTGGAAGTGATGTCGAATACAGGAGTAGGACTCCCACACTCAATGGTTTGGGACTTCAGGCTGATCAAGACTCAGCCCTGGAGTAGTCCTGTAAACTTGGACATGTGCCTTAATCTTAATTAACTTCAGATTCCCTATACATCTCTTGGTGTCATAACAATATTTCCTTCTAGAGCTATTGAATACAAGTGAGTGTGAGTTAACATATGTCTAGTACTTATTATACAGTCTTTTTTTTTAAGATTATAATGTTAGCAACATTAACTTTTAAGTTCAAGAAGGCAGGGGCCTCATCGCTTGTGTTCTCTGTATGTGGCACGGTACCTTGCAAATAGTAGGTAGTCAAGAGACAACTGTCAGCAAATGAAAGAATAAATGATCTTTTATGAGTCCCAAGATAAGAAAAATGATTTATTGTCTGTTGGAATTTTATTTTATTTGTTTTTTACTTATTTACTAATTTTTTTCCATTTTTATACCAAGTATTGCTACTCAACACAATTAATAAATTTTTTAAATTTGAATTTTGAACAGCCTATGGTGTCTCTCCTCAGGCATGGTCACCATAGTTCTCCCACCACGAAAGCACTCATAGTCCATCAACACCAACTCTATCACCATTGTGCTCTTCCCCCAATTTCCACCCTTCATTGGAATTTCTTTTTAACATAAAAAGGAGTCTCTTTATCTTTTTGAATAGTATAAAATTTTTCCCAACCTTAAGTTTAAACCATATTTGATATATATAGCTTACACCACAACATCTGTTTGAAATTGTCTCGAAACCAGAAAAAAGTGGCAGCTTCCTTTGTGTCAACCAAATATGCTCCCCAGCATACACCTCCTAGGTTATTTCCATAAAACTTGGGGGAGATGAACAAAATATCAGTTTGTTTAGTCACCATCTGACTTGTCCAAGCTGATCACTACACAGACCCCATGTCTTAGGGTTGGGACTGCGAGTCTTCAGTGACATTCCAGTCACAGTGTAGGCCCTCCCTAAAATCTCATCTAACAAATAAGGTATTTGTAAATCTCTCTCTGCCTAGTTATGTAAAACATTGTAGCCAACCCACTTCTTGGATGAATAAAGATTTAATGAATATTTACAGATATTTTAGAGGCACAGGTTATGAAAGGAAACAAACCAGCTTTCCCGACTACCATATTATTTGTCCAATTGTCCCTGTGTTTAGAGCTTACTGGTCTGTGATGTCTTTCAAAGCATAGTCTATTAGCTCAAACTGTTCAAAGACTTTTGGATGTTGGAACTGTAGGACCCATAGGAGGATTCTCATTTTCTCTCCTAGAGTTCTTAAGGAGTTGCAGCCAAGTGCACTTATGGTACATTTTCCCCTTTATTGAATTTTATCCTCATTCACGCCAATCTGGCACTAGAAAAAGGAGCTAGAGAAACATAAGCATCTCTGAGAAATAGGTCTGGAGTGAGTCACACTGGTTCCTCAGCTAACTTCTGAATTCACTAATGCACAAGTGGTACAAGTGTGTGTGCGTCCAAATTATTAGCAGAAAATAATCTGACCCAGAAAAGGCAAGTATCATCCCCATTTTTCAGAACAGGAAGCAGAGGACACACATGCTGAGGGAATTGCTCAGGGATTATCACAACTTGTATGGTTTATAGCCAGAGGGGCAAAGAGATTCCGTGGTCCAGGAATCCTTTGGCTCACTTATTCCATGAACATTCTGTTTGACCTCTTCTCAGAGAAATGTGCTTAAGCACCAACATGAAAGGTGCAGAATTATAAAGAAAATAAATGATGTTGAATATCCTCAGTGAAATATGAAAAACATTTTTCTTATAGATACATATGAAGTCATATAAATATATCTAAATTATTAACACATTAAGTTTGAAGGTATAATGACTACCATTATTTTGCAGTAGTGATGAGCATAATCAATGTTTTAACATCTCTGGAACACCTATCCTATGCTTTAAAATATCCGTGACTTGATGAAAAAAGCCACATTCTCCTAATATTACTGGCTTTCTTGCCTACAGTCATCATAGAGAAAAAGTTAAATTTCAGGCCGGACACGGTGGCTTGTGCCTGTAAGCTTCAGCCTATGAAGCGGCTGGGGCTAGGGATTGCAGTTCGAGTCCCGCCTGGGGCATGTAGCGAGACCTAGTTCCAAAAAAATAACTGGGCGTGGTGGCACGTGCCTGTAATCCCAGCTACCTGGGAAGCTGAGACTGGGGATTGCTTGAGTCTGTGGTACCCCGGGCAACGTGGGCTGCGGTTCCACGGGCAAAATTAGCGAGACCTAGTCTCAAAAAAAAAAAAAATTCAATTGGAGGTTAGGTTAGTGAAAATAAAAATATAATTTGTTTCTCATCCAAATCCACAACCCCCTTTTCTGAATTTTAATTCCTGACCCCATAGAGGGTTGTAGACCTTAAATTAGGTCTCCTCTGATTGGATTCCTTCTAAATGGGAAAACTGAGGGAAAGAAGTTTACCTGAAATTAGTTAGCTATGTGATAGCAGGGTTTGAATACAAGCCAGGAATTGAAAAGACCTCCTTACAGGGCTGGTATGAAGAACAAAAGCAGTAATATATATAAGTGCTCAGCACAATAGCCATTTTATAGAAGACAGTGATAAAACAGAAGCACAAAGATGGAACTTTCTGGAAATTTTAAAGCTGTATGTGCCTTTGCCCTGGTGCATTTCCTCTTCAGGACACTGTCACTAGAAGGATAGAACCAGCAGATACTCAGAAAGACACTGTCTGTCCACGCAGAATGGACCACTGACATACCTTACTTGAGAGAAATAAACATATTCCGATGATTCAAGTTGCCTTTACTTGTTAGATGCAGCGCACTCCCTGATGGACACACACTCTCCCTGGCTGGGTCTTGAGTCCCCCTGAACATCCCATCTGGACACCCAGGGTTTCAGGGCCAGGACTATTAGGCACTAAGGACTGGAGCGTGGCCCATTTTCAAGTGCTCAGTAAAAGGCAGCTGTCTCTGTCTGGGCTATGTGAAGTGCTGGCCACCACTCTGGCCCACAGCTCAGCCCCCTCCCACCAACTGCCATACACAGTCTCATGATCCCCCTCGCCCTGGGATGCAGGCCTCCAATTTGGCCTTGACTAAATGCTCAGCATGGCTTATAGAAGGGTACAGTTTATGAAAATGCTGACAAGGACAGAACACCTAATAGCCAGTGGTGAACCACCACAGACATGGAGGCAATTAGGAGGTTTATACAAATTCATTGGACTCAGGCAACTTTTCATTTATTCCTCAGGTTTCTTGCATAAACCTGTGAGATGTTATTTCTGCCAGTCATGCTGACTTCACAGGAAAGTGTGGGAAGAGAATTGGGTGGAGTGGTTTGGGGGGGCTGGGAAGGACCTTGAGATTTCTGCCCAGGTGATTACTTTGCTGTGCCTTCTGCCATCAAAAGTGAGCCTGTGAGGGTGCTGCAGGCATGTCAGCCACATGCCTCAGAAGGGACACAGAGCTGGCCTACATCCCTGTCATGAGGAGGTGCAATCCCCTGCCCTCAGCAATGATGGGTTGGAGACTGCTGGGTTGCTAGTGTCTGCCCACACAGGGTTCCTGCAAGTGGACCTGCAAGTGAGCCATGTGACTTGCCACAGTCAGGCTGGGTGGGACTCTAGAGGTGACTCTGGGCAGGTTCTTCTTATTATATCCTTTTATCATCATCATCTTCATTTTACAGAACACAATTTTAAAATTTGACATTGAGGAAATGAAAGGAATCCAGGTTGGAAAAGGAGAATGAAACCATCATTATTTGGAGATGATTTGAGATTATACATAGAAAATCCTAAAGACTTCATCCAGCAGCTTTTAGAAACAATAACTAAGCACAGCAAAGTGGAAGCTTACAAAATCAACTACAGGAATCTGTATGTGGCATTTAGGTCTACAAATAATGCAGAAGAAAAATAAATTAAAACATAATTTCATTCACAATTGCATCAGAAATAATCAAATACCTTGGACTTAACCTAACTAAGGAGGTGAAGAGTTAAACAACTGAAAACTTAGCTGGGCACAGTGGCTTGTGCCTGTAAGCTTCAGCCTATGAAGTGGCTGGAACTAGGGATCGTGTTGCGAGTCCTGCTTGGGACACATAGTGAGATCTAGTCCCAAAAAATAGCCGGGTGTGGTGGCACACGCCTGTAATCCCAGCTACCTGGGAAGCCGAGGCTGGGGATTGCTTGAGTTTGTGGTACCATGGGCAATGGGAGACTGCAGTTCTATGGGCAAAAATAGCAAAGCCTGGTCTAAACAACAACAACAACAACAAGCAAACAAAAAAAAACCCCTTAAATTTGAGGTAGAAGAATGGGGACAACTGGGAATTGATACCCCAAGGTGATATTAACTAGTTTGCTGTGAACCCTTTTAGAATTTTTTCATATCCTGACTGTTGTGAGCTCACTTGAGTCCCCTCCAAACTAATTCCTAGCATGACTATATATATATATATATATTTTTAAGACTAGGTCTCGCTATTTTTGCCCGTGGAACTGCAGGCTCATACTGCCCATGGTACCACGGACTCAAGCAATCCCCAGCCTCAGTTTCCCATGTAGCTGGGATTACAGGCACGCACCACCACACCCAGCTATTTTTTTCGTGACTAGGTCTCGCTACGTTGCCCCAAGTGGGACTTGAACTACCATTCCTGGTCTCTGCCGCAGCTTCCTAGCTGCTGTTTACAGGCACGTGCCACCGTGCCTGGCCTGCATGACTATATTTTGAGAGAGAATCTGTGAGGAGGCAATAGAAGTAAGATAAGATCATAGGGTGGGGTCAAATCCAGAATGCCTGGTGTCCTTGTTAGAAGGAATGATGGGGACACATTGAAGACACAGCACCAAGGAGGAAATAAAGCAAGCCAATCAACATCTTGACCCTGCTTCCAGCCTTCAGAACTATGAGAACATTAATTTCTGTTGGTTAAACCACCCAGTCTATGATATTTCAGACACAGCAACAGTTGAATGATACAGACTTGACTAAGGAACAGTACAGTTCATCAAAGTTTTATACTGTCTTTAACCTCTATGCTTACTCCTTTATTTCCCCATTTCCTCTTTTCTCCCGTTACCACGTAAGCTGTCAGCTTTGCCATGCCTTGGCTCAAGGACAGCTAAGGTATCCCTGCCTCTGAGTGGTTTTATTCACTTCTATGCTCATGAGACTATATGAAATTTCTTGTTCACATTCTTACCAAAATCTGTCAAATACTGGTCATTAGATTTTGTTTAGTGAGGACGAGGGATTGATTTTCTACAAGTGGAAAAGCATAAAAACAGATAAGTCACTCAGTCATGCCCACTTTTACAGGCAAAGCAGACAGAATTAACATTCTAGGAGAAAGTTCAAGAGAGCATCTTTTTAGTCCACTTTCATGTTCTCTATTTAGTTTTCTTTTGTGATTTTTCCTAACCAGACTACTCCTATGGACGCAGTTTAAAGGATAGAAAAACAAAATAGACAAAGACATTACCCACTCATTATGAGCAACCCCACACAAATCATTATTTGGTTTCAAAATTTCAGCTATGTTGGTATGGGGGTACTCAATAGCTTGACTGATCTAACTTAAATTATTTCCAGCATAGTCTAATTTCAGCACCCCCCTCCCCACTAACCCAGCCCACATCATGGTTCAAATGAATTAATCACTCTTTACCACCAGAACTTAGTAGGAAAAGAAATTGATTATTATCTGATGTGACCTAAAAGGAAAAGCAAGGAATGGCACCAACTGTTCACTTTCCACTCGCCTGTCCCCTGACTTCAGGGCAGAAGACACCACAGACAGATTGGGGCTGTTTTCTAGGTGGCGGTTTCTTACTCAAAGTAAATGAGACCCCCTGGTCAGTTCAGATTGGGTCTACCCTTTCTTGTGTCCAGGGGTCCCAGGAAGGGCACCAGGTTGTGGGTCCTCCAACCTCCAGTTCCCAGTCTCAGTTCTCAGATTAGATCCAGCTCCTGACCTGGCCACTTCCTCTGAGTTTGTAATTAGTGCTATTTCATCCTCACAGCCAGCTGAGTTTGATTAAGAAGGTTTCTCATTTGGCTGCATCTGTTGAGCAGTGGAACAAAATTTTGATTTGAGACACATTTTAAAATTATTATGATTTTCCCCTTTTTAGAAATGATATAGATTTCCTTTTTTTCTTAATGATATATTTTATTTAACCAAGTGTATCTAAAACATCATTTCAACTTATATGCAATATGAAATTATCAATGGGATTTTTTTGCTGTTTTTTTCCCTTGAAGTCTTCAAGTCTTGTGTATATTTTTCATTTTTAACACATCTAACTTCTTAGCAGAATTTTTATCAATATACTTGAGGTGGACTTAAATTTCATATTATTTACTGTTGAAAAATTAGATTTATATAGTCAGCTTCTTCCAAACACTATTAAACATTAAAATGTTGTTAACTTTGAATTTATATTAATTCAAATTAAATTAAAAACTTCAATTTCTCAGTTGTATAGCCATTTTCAAGTGCTCAGAAGCTACAAGTGGTCACTGCAGTCCAGCATATTGATCTTTGCTAATATTATCAAGAAGTTGTTGACCATTATTGGGATTAATATGATATTTTGTTATTAAGAAGTGAAAATTGGGCTCTGGCATTTGGAAAATCAAGCCATGAAGGCATGAATATAGTGGGCATCTGGTTCTTGTTTAATTAATACCAGGAGACATACCAGCATTACTGCTGTCTACCACGAAGAACAGGCAACGAGAGCCTGCGGTTCCACAGGTAAAAATAGCAAGACCTAGTCTCAAAAAATAACTCTGTGTTCTCTTATATTTAGATGATTTATAAAGCTGACCTCTCTTCCAATGCAATAGCACTAAACAGCAAACAATGATAACCAACTAAGTCATCAAATTATTCCCTCTTCTTTTTAAGTTCTATTGCCAGAATGTGGGCCATTGATAGAAGACTTCTTAGAATTATCTTCCATTTTCATGAATTTTAAAAAGCATTTGAGTCTTGTTCTTACATGAATTAATAAGCTTGGATAAAGGGAACTGGAGGAAAGAAGAGAGTTGCATTGTTGTAGGCATGATTTATACTGCCTGCTTGATAAAAATGATATATATATATTTTTTTTCTTACATTATGTGTATACTGAATTTCTCCCTCCACTATGTCACTCATGAACCATCATCCTATTCTAACTTGTGCTTATCCCTCTCTTGATGACTCGCTCCTATTCACTAGTGCTCATCCATCTCTTAACTTCTCCCACCCTCCTTCCCTTTGTCCCTCCCTATTCCTTTCTATATGTTTCAGTTCAGTTATCAGTTTGTTAATTTTAATTTTAGTTTTTTCTTGTCTTTTTGTTTGTTTCCCCTATAAGCCACATATAAGTGAGACCATCTGGTATTTCTCTTTTTTCTTCTGGTTTATTTCAGCGAGGATGATTCCGTCTATCTCCATCCATGTTGGGGCAAATGACACGAGTTTGTTTTTTTGATTGCTGAATAATATTCCATCATGTAAATTTACCACAACTCTTTGATCCATTCTTGAGTTTTTGGTCATTGTTTCCATGTCCTGGCTATTATAAACAGTGATCTGATAAACATAAGTCTGCAGGTTTCCCTTTGAATTAGTGTTTTTGTATTCTTTGGATAGATTCTCAAAAGAGGGATTACTGGGTCAAATGACAGCTCCATTTTCAGATTTGAGAGATGTTTTAAACTTCAAACAACTTCAAACACAATCACTATTTGAACACTTGTTTTTCTGTTTTTAACTGGAAAAGAAACACATATAAGAAGATGCTCCCATTTTACAATTTACATATCTACTTTTGTTTTTAAAGAAGGAACAAATATTCACTGGCTCTTCATTGGGTGGTAGGATTACAAAGCAATTACAAAGTAATTAAGAAATATACCTCATGATACCCCATATACCCCATGATGGTGATCGTCAACATTCTGTTAATGCTGACTAAACAGGTACATTGCACAATAAGGTGTGTGTGAGGAAAAAGTGCATTCCCAAAAATCTCCCCATGAAGGACAATCATCCAGACAGAGCAGGACTGAACACAGTAAACTTTACAGCAAATGAATCCTGGTCTGTTTAGCGCAACCTATGTATTGCCACTGGGCTCCCCATCAAGTTACACTGCCATTTTGTTACTTAACCCTGTTGTCTACACTAAAATCCCGGGGTGCTCAAGGCATCAATTTTGAGAACATCAGGCAACCCTCCTGCATCTTCCAGGTCACTAGCACAGCAACTTCAAATCTCTCTCTCTGTGTTTCTCGCTTCTGCTGCCACATTGTTTTTGGGCTATCTCTGAAGCCTTCTGTGGCCCTTTTCCTACAGAGACTCTTGTAACTACACTGCCCAGGATCATTTCCTCATCCGCAAAGTCCCCTTTTCTATAAAACAGGACATTCACTGGTGCTGGGATCCAAATGTGGGGGTCACTACTCAGCCTAGAACAGGCATTAAGGACTCAGGAGGGGACATGTCACTACCACTGATGGTTTTAACGTCGCCCGGCACAATCACAGATCATAACATATTTTAGGACTCACTTCTCCAGAAAAAGATACTCAGGCGCTACATTCTGTGTAATACTTTAGAGACAGAGAAAGTGGACTAATCACAGAGCATCTTTGTTCTTCGCTCGCGTCGCTTCTGCGCCGTGGACAGCAGGTGGCGCCCTGCACCCGCCTCACAGCCCCGCTCGCACCTGCTCGGGGGAAGGGGGTGGAGAGAGGTCTCCGCCACTGCAGTGACTAAAGAGTGGTTTCCCAGTCTCGGCACGTAGGGAGGAAGGCCTCCTGGCTCACTGGGAGCACACAGCTGGACACGCAGCGGGGCTGGGCCGGGCGCCTCTGGAGAGCCTAGCACACCTGGGAGTGTTGTGCGACTTGGCCTCCACCCCCTTAAGAGCACTAGGCAGAAAACTCAAGAAACCCAGTGGCGAATATTTATGAGCCTGCCAAGAGGAAATTGAAAATGTTCAGCATGATTTAAGAGGCATGAAAGCAACTGCTGTTTAATTTCTGGAAACGGGTTTCTCAGACTTAAGACATTGTCCTTTTGCTTCCAGGCCTGGCTCCTTCCTTTCTGGAGGTGGGGATGTGGGGTTTGGGGGCCTCAGGGTCAGAGCAGAGGCTGTGATCTCAAATCCTGGTAAATCAGGTGGAGGGAGTGCAGGATGAGGTCTATTAAACCTGGAAGCACTAGTCCCGGAACCTGGGGAGAGAGAAGTAGGGTCTTTCTTCCAACTCTGCGCTGTGAATCAGTGCTAGAAGACTGTTGAGCCAGCCTAAATGCAGGTGGTAGCCATAGCAGTGCTTTTCAGGACCTCCAGGAGCAGTTGGGAAAAATGCAGAATGTGCTTCTTTTTTCAGCTGCCCCAAAGGAGCTCTGTCCTTCCAAGGGGTCATAGCACAGGGGCAGGGCTTCTGTCCACCTTGTGATTAGCACCTGTCTGTGGCCAGCCACTCTAGGCACCATGGCTTATGTCTCAGCTCCCCTGCATCTACTGACCCTCAGCTTGCATGAGAGTGAGGTGGCTGTTACAGAGGGTGGGATCAATGGCTTCATGAAAAGCAGCAGGGATACATGTTGAACCTTTCTGGCCTGGCTTGTTTGCAGAGGCCCCAGCCACAGTCAGTAGTAGGGTCTCACCTGCACACAAGGTGTGCTTGATCTGCCCCTTCCACTGAGGCTGCCTGGGCTGTGAAGAAAGTGAAAACAAAGAAAGAATAATGTGAGCAATTGATAATGACATGAACTTTGGTTTTCTCCTTATGCCTCTTTCGTAACCTCTTCAGTGAAAGGCTGAGTTCTGGGGCAAAAAACGCAGATTGCATGGCCTTTCCTCCCCCACTGGATCTGTGGGAGGCCAGGAGATGTGGTAGATATGATGTCTTATTTTTAATAATCCTGAGTTAGTCTTTTACTTTTGGAGTTTGAGAACCGACGCCACAACTCTTAGTACCCAGAAGTGGCAGTTCAAATACAGATCAGTCTTCTGAGCATCCATCCTTCCCGATTTGAATATTCCTAGGTCTCCCAGTTAGAGGATACAAATTAGGGCAAGTAAATAGGAATAACCAATTCCAGTTCCATGGCCTCCATTTATTAAACTCCAGATCCTCTTAAGAAGTCTTCCCAAATATTTCTGGGAGCCCCTTTGCATTCTTTTTCTACAGTTGCTTGCAGGGTGCAGGAGAGAGAACCACAGAATATGACAGCTCGAGTTCTTGGTGCTTCTTGAGGGCCTCTGCCCCAGGAGCATGTCTCAGCCTCCTCGAAGCTTCAGACCAGCACCCGGAAGTCTTTCCTTCAGGTGTCATGGTGCCAAAACTTGTCTTTGTTTCAAACTAAAGGTCTTGTTTGCAATTCAAGACCAGATTTTTGTCACCACAGCCAAGAGACATCATTGCCTGCATTCCTAGAATCCTTTGAGGAAGAAGGGTATGAGATGTGACTTCCATTCTTTTCTGAGACCCAGTTTTGGGCTAGGAAATGGCTCCCAAAGAAAGAAAACTCGGAGCCCTGATTAATAGTACTTGCCCATTTCCATGGTGTAAGCATTCCCATCACAGCAAGTTTTAAGCTACCCATATGAGGTCCCTGAATGCAAGGTTGGGAAGAGATGTTTATATTTTGCTACATATAAGCATCTCTAATACTTACACACTAATACTCTGACCTAGCCAGAAAGTGAGTACCACGACCATGTTTGTTTATCTATCAGGTTTTGCATGAGTGCTTACTATTCTGTGATCTGCGGATCAAGAGAAAATATGACAGATACAGTTCTTGTTGGGGCAGAGTTTACATTCAAGTGGAGGGGACTGCTCATGAATACATGCATACATCATAGGTCAGTTCATGATAAAGTGTCATAAAATTGGGAAAGTCAGGTAGGAATTGCAGAGTGACAGGTAATTTATTATAAATGAGGAATCAGGGAAGGCTTCTCTGAGGAGGTGACAAAGGGGTGGCTATGGAAAATATATGGAGTAAATAGGGAGCAACCAAGAAAGATGCTCAAGAAGGTGTGTCCTGCCGGGCATGGTGGCACA
>PVHY01003767.1:13135-48980 GCA_004024945.1 Uropsilus gracilis
GTGTGTGTGTGGGGGGGGGGAAGGGGGCGATTGGAAGAAGGGGAAATAGGAGAGAACTTGGAAAAGGGCTAGGTCACTGGAGTTGGATCACATTTTGCCAGGAATCACTGGAGTATTTGAGCACGGTGTGGGCCCCTTTACTTTTAAAGGGACATTCTGGTTGCTGGGGGTGGGGGTGGGGTTGCCAGTGCATTTTTCTAAGATGGGAGCTGGAGGTCAGCTGCAAGGTCAGTGCTAATTGGAGAGGGTGGTGATCGTGAGAAATGAATGGTTCTAGACATATTTTTCAACAGAGGATGTACTTTACAACAATCACTTTTGATGATTGTCATTGGAGTTTGAGAGCTGGAGAGCAGCCCAGGAGACCCTGAGGTTTGGGTTTCTGCAAGGTGGATGGAGGTGCATTTATTGGGACCTAGTGTGAGAAATAGGAGGGCAATGAAAGGCCTGTGCTGATGATGTAATTGGGGATTTGTCACCTTGGGAAGAAAGGAGTGGATGATGTCACCAGGGACTGAAATTGAGGACATGGGTGGGGGCTGAACACTGGGAGATGGGGGTGTGTAGGGGGTTCTGCACTGGGGAATGTTCAGTAAGGTTGCAGTTAGGTTGCAGCTGGGAATGCTTAAAAACAGGGGGATGTGGTGAGGGTGTGTAAATGGGGATGAAAGGATGATAATATGGTGAAGGATAGACTGGACTGTATCAAGTGGTAAATTCAATACAGTATATACATATATATATAGTGTAAGTGTTGATTTGCAATGATGCACACCTATTTAATGCAGTGTCACTCTGATAAGGAAAAAAATGAAAACTAGAAAGGAGCATGATCATTTGTGCCAGATGCTCTGAGAGGATGGGACGATGAAGGTCAAGAAGGCCTCCCAGGGGGAAGTCAGATTTAAGTAAGACTCTGAGAAGGGGGCTTGAGCAGAGATGTGAAGGCAGAAGTCATGTGGGTAGGGGCTCCAGAGGAAAGGGAGCAGATGGTTACTCTGAGTCCCTTCTCCACCTCATGCTTCAACACTCATGCTTCAGGAACCCAGCTCACATACCCCCAACCTTATGCCAGCCAGCCCTGAGTGAGCCACCCCTTACTCAGGGGAAGGTTTTTTAGGGGAAGTCCACCCCCACAGAAATATCAAATTCTTAGCTCCCTAGTTTCCGGTCCAGGACAAGGTAGGAAAAATGTGGCAAGATGCAAATCCTGTCAGATGAACACAGCCCTTCCTCCCTGCAGCCTCAGCCTCAGCCTCAGGCTAACTAAATAATGATCCATGAATGATGGGGTCAGGGCCAACAAAGTCCAAGATGGATTGGGGTAGGTGGGACCTCTGCAGCCCATCACCTTCCTTCCAAAACATCGGGCATCAGGCCTCACCTCTGTGCCCATAGTAATGGTGTCTCCTTTTACATCCTAAGTGAGGATGGTGGTTATGGGATCCTGTTACACCAAACAAGGATAAGGCAGGGCAGTCTTGCTGCCAGTGGGTCAGTCAGAAGGGAGAGGACTTGTTTGTCCCAGGGGTCCAGGAACCTGGTCCCTGGATCAGTGGGGTGATCTAAAGGGATTCTGCTGGGGAATTTTAGCCACAGATTGACCAACCTTCCTTCTGGAAAGAGGCCAGAGGATGCCACTACCTCCCTATGCCACTGGGCAATGTCCAAACACCAGTGATGTGTGAGGTCATCTGAGTGAACAGCTCAGGAAAGGCTGTTGGTGCCTGCGATCTAAGCAGCAGAGGGTCAGGTGATGACCATATCTGTCTGGTGATTCATGGCTCAGGGGCGATGCCACACCCTTACTGAGTCTTTGCACTTCCCAGTGGCTGTGATGGTCTGTTGACGGATGGGAAAATAAACCAGAAGAGACAGGGAAACTCAAGGTCTCACAGAGACAAGGCTTCAACCCAGGTTCTGCTAACTGCAACCCCAGGCAGTTGTGCTGGGCCAGATGTTTCCAATTCTCATTGTGTGACGCCCCAGTGTGCTTGGGTCAGGGTGGGGGAAGAAGGATCAGATGAAAGGATTGAAACAGTCCTCCTCCCCGTGACTCTCTGGGCTGCACTTTTCTCAAAGTTTGTGTTGCTAATATAATGTTTTCAGATGGTTGCTCCAGTCCTTTCTTCTCTCCTGGAAAGTAGGTTCAGGTGCCTATTTTTCTAAGACTCCCTGTTTCTTTTTTTTTTTGAGACTAGGTCTTGCTATTTTTGCCCGTGGAACCGCAGGCTCCTGCTGCCCGGGGTACCACAGACTCAAGCAATCTCCAGCCTCAGCTTCCCAGGTAGCTGGGATTATAGGCGTGTGCCACCAACGCCCAGCTATTTTTTTTGAACTAGGTCTTGCTACGGGCCCCAGGCGGGACTCAAACTGCGATCCCTAGCCCCGGCCGCTTCATAGGCTGAAGCTTACAGGCACAAGCCACCATGCCCGGCCCTCTAAGACTCCCTGTTTCTTAAGGGGCAAGAAGAGGCCTTCACTCTGTGGATGATGTACTCAACACCAAGGTATAGCACAAGAAAATAACACATTGTGGATAGGGAAACAACAATATGTTCCCCTGTCCTAGTTCAGTGTGATTTCGTCAAGCCCTTCATCTCGGCATCCTTACCTCGAAATAAGAATGGATTGATCTAGGATCTAGGATTGATCTAGATGATTTTGAAAATCCAGTTTAGCTAGATCTGAGTGATTATATTTATTTCATGGGCTCTTAAGTATGGGAGAGCCCCTTCAAATTGTATGAAAATGATGTAATTTTTTGAGTGTACATTTTTCTAAAAGGAGCACCTGTAGTTTTGATCAGATCATGAATATAGAACCTCTAGCTCCCCAGGGCAATTTTTTCTTTATAAATGCTGGGAAATCTAATTTCTTCTTCTGAAGGGCAGGAAGATTCAGGTCATAAGAATGTTGTGAGAATGCTATTTGCAGAAATGGAACAAAGACACATAGACAAGAGATAGGCAGAGCTAGAAGATGGGGACTACATGAAAGAGTGAGAGCCTGTGAATGAGTTGGTAATCTTAAGTTCCTGGATCCAGCCATGCCTGATACCCACACTCTATTCAGATATACAAGTGACTGTCCCTTCCCTCTTAAGGAATTTCTCTATTACAATCACCTGTAAAATAAACTGAGATAAAGTGACTGAGAATAAGTGTCTGAGGTACTAATTTTATTGTGAGGTACTCTCTGAAAAAATTATGAAGCTCAACTTAGAGAAAAAGCAAAGCTGGAAGTGAAAAAGATAGAGATGGGGGTGTCTCTCTCATGTTTTGCCTTGAATTTCTGGCAAGAAAAGTGCTCCCTGTTTTGTTTCTCATCCTTTATTCTCTGTGTAAATGGAAGGTTTTTAAAAGCTTTCTAGAAAGGACATTAGAACCAATCCCATCATTATAGCCATGGGAAACCAAGATGAGGGAGATGTGAGATGGGATGTACTTTTCTCAAGGTCACCCAGTAAAAAGGAGGCTTGGCTGAGACTGGAACAGTGGTTACCTTCTCCCAGGTATGTGCCACTTGTCTGCAAGCCTTTCCTCACTGATGCTTTCCCAGGCAGACCAGCCAGTTAGCAGAGCTCAAGGGACTTCTCATGCCCAAGTGTGCTGCATAGACCCAGGGACCCTTAACTTATTCAGAAAATTCAGCAGTCTGCATTTCTTTTTCAGGTCCGGAGACACTGGTAAACAAGAAACCCATTGGGCGTAGAAATGTGGAGGAAGTGAAGTGGTCCAGTCCACTTTCTTGGCCTCATTCCCAAGTCCCACCCTTTCACAGGTGACAGGCCCACTCCTGATCTGAATTCCCTACTAGGACTGGGGTCCTGGGCATCTGGGCCAGGGCAGATATTGCCTATTGTCTCTGGCAGTAGCGTCAACGACAGGCAAGCAGGATTTACACAGTCCAGGGGATCACTTTTATCGATCGGGTCAATAAAGGCCAAGTCAGAATTGGGGTCCAGCATGATTATTGCCAAAGGAGGAGGAGGCTACTCAAGATCCCACCTCCCACCCCGTTGACAAATGACTCCAAGTCACACAGGAGAAGTGACTTTAATGTCCGATTTGGATTTGGTTTCCAGCCCCTCCCAAGTGCCACCACGTAGAGAAGTCCCACAAAAGGCTAGGGAGCTCCGAAGTCCCGGGGACCAAGCCCGCCCACGGCCCCCCACCCCGGACGCACACTCGCTCTGCCCACACACGCGCACATGCAGCACACACGTACACCGCACAGACACACGCACGTGTACCCACGGTTAAATACAAGTACAGAGGAACTCGTGTAGCTATGTACAGAGAGAGAGAGACGAAACCCGGCCGGCTGCGGGTGCCCCAGGCGCTCAGCATGCTCGGCCCAGCTGTCTGCGCTGTACCTGGCACCCATGCCCCTGCCAGAAAAGCAGCTGCCCTCTCCCCGCCCCCCTCCCCCCATCCCTCAGGGCCCGTGTTTCGCGGGCGCCGCCACGCCCCTCCCCGCCCTCCCCCCACGTGGATTTCCTCCCCGGGTCAGGCGGGTGCGCTGGGGGCCCTAGAAGTGCCCAGGCGCCAGAGGCATGTTGCTTTTGAAGCCCGGCTGCCCGTTGGCCACGTCAGCCGCCAGCTCGCAGTCCCCGTGGCCGGCGTCGCCTTCGGTGCCCGGACTCTCGGGGTCAGCCAGGAGCTGGAAGGTGAAGAGCTGGCCCGAATCCTGGCGGCTGCGGCGCCCGGGGGGCTCGGACGCTGGCAGGCTCAGGAGCGCGCCGGGCGCTCTCCACTCGGGGAAGGCGCACAGCTCGACCGGCGGCGGCGGCGCGCCGCGGCCCAGGTAGCCGGGGCTGGGCGAGGCGGAGGGCAGGGTCCGCTGGCTGCCGCTCATGCAGCTGCCGTTGTCGTCCAGCGAGTCCTTGCGCGACTGCGAGCGCTCCAGCGAGCCGCCGCGCGTCCACGGCCGGTAGGTGTAGGCGCAGCCGCCCAAGCGGCGGCGGCGGCGGCGGCGGCGGCGGCCGCGGCACTGGCACCCGAGGATGCGCAGGAAGGCGCGCTTAAACTCCTTGCTGGAGCACGGGTAGATGATGGGGTTGAGGCAGCTGTTGAAGTAGCCCAGCCAGAACACCACCTTGAACACGGCGTCAGGGGGCTTCAGGGTGGAGAACAGGGAGCCTGCAGGGGGCAGGGTGGGATGGGCACGGGCAGAAAGACAGACAGCAGTTTGTGAGTATGCAATCCTCTCCCAGCCTCACCGCCCCAACGAGGACCATAGAGCCTTCTGGCCAACAGGCCTTGGTGCAGGTGCTTGCACTGCCTGTTGCGCTGGACTTTCTGCTCAAGGGGTGAATCTTGTATTTATTTTTGGGGCCAAGCTCTCATTCTCCCAGTTCAGGCCGAACAGCATCTAAGCTGGTATAGATTTCCTAGTGCAACGTTCATCACTTTCTACCCAAGTGAGAACAATTGTCACCCATAAGTGCGCTTCTTTTTGGGATTAAGGGCACTGCGCTGGGCACTTCGACTATATTACTTTATCTGCCCCAGAGCACCAGGAAGTAGATGCTGATTTATTTCCGTGCAAATATCTATTTCCTCTTCCCACACGAGGAAGGTAAAACTTGGAAGGTGAAAGGAGACAATGTAAATAACTTTTTTTTTTTGCTCAAGACGTGAGGAAAATGATCACACTTAAAAAAGATAAACCAGGAGCTAAGAGACAGAGATATTTTTAATGTCTAAGATAGTCAAGAGATTGGTTTTTAGAATGCATATGGAGTTCCTGCAAATCAACAAGAAGAAGGCGGTGTTCCCAGGGGACTCACTGAGAAAGAAAAGGAACAGGAAATTTACCACACAGGAAATGGAAAGGGTGACGAGCATCCAGACAACACGCTCAAAATAGGAGGCAGTGAAATAGATGAAATGAAAGGTACAAAGAAATATATCTGTTAGGCTGGAAAAAATCAGGAGGCTAGGTAGTTCAAGTAGGCAGACCTTCTGGAGAAAGAAAGTTCAATTTACGCACTTCACATGACCCAGCAATTCTGCTCCAGGGTATAACTCTCAAAGAATTTTTTACCTAGCTCCACAAGGAGACATATTGGAGAATGTTCAGTGCATTGTTGTTTGCAGTGCCAGGAATTTTGGGAAAAACCGAAGGGGTCCCTTACTGGGCATCATGGAGATGTAGGATGGGCTAGTGGTACTCTATTGGAGATTATGCAGTAAGTAGAGACTCAGACAAGGTGTCTCATTACTCATGTGAACAGTTGTAAATACAGCATGAGAAAAGCAGGAAAGAGAATGAGATTTATAAATATATTATTTAATTAGCACACCATGCACATTTTCCAAAATATTTTCACATTCGTATCAAATATAGATTGTTTGTCTAAGGATGGGGGCAGATGACAATGGGAATGGAGACTGGGAGTAAAGAGAAATGCATCAACAGCATAAGCGGAAGTCCTTGCAGAGATCAATGGTCATGGTATTATGTAGCAAAAACTTGATCGACTCACCCCTCAATTTGAGGTCCTAAACCATTTTAAGCTAATACAAAAATAAAAATAATCTCTTTTAGAAAAGAAACTCTCATGTACTGGTGGGGGAATGTGGACTGCTCTAGCTCATCTGGAAAGCAATATGGAGGTTTCTTGAAATATTAAAAATAGATCTGCCATATCATGCAGTAGTCCTACTTCTAGGTATCTACCTGAAGAATACAAAAACACTAATTGAAGGGAAATTTGCACTCCTTTGTTTGTTGCAGCACTATTTACAGCAGCCAAGTTATGAAAACAGCCTAAACACCCAGTGACAGATAAATAGATAAGTAAACAGATAAATAGATAAATAGATAAATGATAAATAGACATCAATAGAACAAGCAAAGAGGTAGATAAATAGGTAAATAGACAAAGATATGGTCTAGATATACAAAGGGATACTATGCAGCTATAAAAAGGTCAACTTTTGCCATATGTGATGACATAGATGGAACTGGAGAGAAAATGCTAAGTAGAAAGAATAGGAAGGATAAGACAGATACCAGATATGAAATACAGAGAAACAAAACAAAGGGTTGGACAAAACCCAAACAATAGCAAAGTCTAGAAGTCCATAGAATTGAGGCTATGGCAGGGGTGGGGGAAAGGGAAAGTAGATAGCAATAGACACAATAGACAATGGTGGAGCCTTGGTAGACATGGGGGCCTTGGTAGTGGATGTGGTGTGGTGAAGTACACCTGAAAAGTTATGATCCTATAACTTTTCAAGCAGAATGTTGTAAGCCAATGTTACCTCAATATAAAATATAATAACAAATATTAAAAAAAATTGAAATTCTAATTTAAATGTAAGGCAACTGAGACCTGGGGAGGCTTAAGTGACCTGTCCAAGTCACCTATTATGTTCGACATATAAGTGGGATTTTACTGACCTCTGTTTGAATTCAAAATTTTTTTTTCTAATGTTAATTCCCTTAGTGGAAAATGAGAAAACATAAAAAACCTAAATGTATTTTGTAAAAGCACACATAGACCCATAGTGCTGAGAAATCACATTTGGGTGCATATACTCTTTCCTGTTGTATTCATACATTTTATAGTTTTTTGAATGGAATGATATGATACAGAACATTTTGGAACCTATCTCCAAAACTGGCATCCCCCTGCAGCACTGCGACGTTACCATTCCTATTTTAGCTCTTCTGTTGGATTGTGAGTTTCCCAAACACCTGTTTTTTTTTTTATAATCTTTGCTTCCTTTTGTTGAAGGAGGAAGGGTGCTGTATGAATGGGGGTGGTGTGCGTGTGTGGGGATCTTAGCAATCAGGAAGTTCAATTTCCTTATTTTTCAGGTGAAGACACTGATACCTGAAGATACCGTAAATGGTATTGAGAATTCCTAGTTTTGACCTCACACTTCACATTCTTGGTTATTTATTTATTTATCTTAAAAATTTATATATATATATTTTACATCATTGTATTCCTAGGGTTCACCCCCTCCTCCCCTCCCTGTCCTCTCCAGCTGTTCCCCCTCCCCATTGTGTACTTTCATTTGATTGTCCATATATTAGTGTAACCATTTTGTCTTTGTTTTTTCTTTCTGACTTGTTTCTGTTAATATGATTTCTTCTAGGTACATCCATGTTACCATAAAATCATCAAATTTGTCATTTTTAATTGGTGAGTAATATTCCTTTGTGTATATATACCACATCTTTTTCATCCATTCATCTGTTTTGGGACATCTGGGTTATTTCCATGTCCTTGTAATTATAAATAGTGCTGCAATAAGCATCCGAGTGCAGGTGTCCTTTTGTACCCATTCTTGCCTATTTATGATGGACACTCCTGTTCAGGGAGCTTCCTACTCCTCTGTTTGGCAATCCAGAGCTGTTACTGGGTTTCAGGTAGGTGTAGGACTAGCTAGTGAGGGGTTAAACTTGGAAAGTGGAGATGGTTCATGGGCCATAAGGTGATGGGAGAACCTCAGGCTAGACAATGATGCAATATATATGTACGTATATATGTATGTATATATATACATATATACGTACATATATATACATATATATATGCGCAATCAATTAAACAATAAATTATTTTTTAAAAACTTGGAAAGGAAGTAAGTGCTAATTCCAGGAAAGGCGGTCTTTGCTCAACTCTGGGGCAAATGTACTGGGCACCAACTTGGTTTGACATGCTCGCGGCGGATGAGGTCGCCACCTAGTGGTCAGGTTTGTAACAAGGCTGCACGTGAGATTTGCGCTTCCCCTTTGGTTGAAGGTGCCAGGAAGGCCTGGCTGAAATGCAAATAGGGTGTGTGACCCGGTGACTTATCCCTGTCCACAGGAATGACCTTGTTTTGGCCACTCAGTCTAAAGGGTTCTGTGGGGAGGCCACGGGATAGCATGCTTCCTGGAGAGAAACTCCTAATTGTTCTGGCCACTTTATTGTAAAGCAGGCAACACATGACTTCAAGGGGCTGCAGTCCCAGAGATGGGTTCCCTGAAAAGATACACAAACAACAGCGATGCTAGCAGCTCATGCTTACCAGAACCAAGGTAACCCATGAAATTTGGTGAAAATTCTCCATTCAAATAGAGGGATCAGAGTTAACAGTTTTGTTTATATTCTTTTCTTTTAGATTTATTTTTTTTTAAATGGGGTCTTACACAAACCTTTCCCCAAATTGTGTTCTTCATGTAGAATATACAGACTATATTCTTAGTATATATGCTGCCTTTCTCAGATACCGTGTTTTTAAAAATTGAAGAGCTGTGGAAACCTTGCATTCTGCAAGAATATTGGCATTGTTTTTCCCGCTTTCCATTACATTTAGTGTGCTTTTTTTCTTTTTAGTACATAATACTCTATATGCACTGGGAGACCAAACAATTTGTGTGACTCGCTCTATGGTGGTATTGGGGTCTAGAAGTTGGGATATCTTGAGGGGCAGGTGTATAAGTCCTTTTCCCACTTAGGACACTGCACAATTCCATCTGGCTATGGAGTAATCTAGTTCACCTTTTCCTGTGCTAGTGAGTTCCAGTCTTTGGTTGTTGCACATTGCAGAAGTGAAAAGCCTCCTGCAGTTCACTTTCGCACGTTTTGATGTCTCGGAGGAGGATTCACAGGGTCAGTTCCACATTGATGTGCTGATGCCAGATCAGTTCCTGTCTGAGCTGTGAGGTGTTCCCCTGCTCTGGGCTGGCACAGTGCTCTAATCCTCATGTGTTTTGCTTGTCTGCATCCCATTTTATTTTGTCCTCTTTTGGACTCCAGCATGACTTGCCCACCCTGTGCAAGCTCAGAATGACTTGTGGAAGGGAGTCCCCTTTCTGTTAGAGTCAGTCTCCTGGGCAAAAATCCTGTCTTTCTCACCTGTAGTACACTTCACCCTGGAGCTAAGCCTTGGTTTCTGCATCAAGCTAATGAGTATAGTACCTCTGGGTTACCATGAAAACAAGCAAGATAAAACTTGCAAAATCCTTCTTAGCACCCTGCACACCAGGTGCATGATCAAATTGACATCAATGCCTATTAACCAAATAGTTGTCATTATTCTTGTAAGTCACTGATAGAGCTGAAAATCTGAATATGGAGACCTGTTGGGAAACTCCATGTATCATTTTGGCCAAATTGCGTTCCCTTTCTGAGTCTTAGTTTCCCTTTCATTCAGTGTTCTGATATGGGTCCTCTCCAGCCTTAAAATTCAGGCTTCTTGAAGCCAGAGGTTAGAAGCCCTTGTTCAGCTGTCAAGAGCATGCCGAGTTCTCCAGACCCACCACAGGAGGGCAGTATAGACCTGAGACCAGAGCTGGGCCAGCTGGGATTCCTCACATATTTGGACTCTTTCCACCCCCCAACCCCCAGCCACACTACACTCCCTGCCTGATTGGAGCCAAGAAATGGCAGTTAATTAGGGAAGGTGCTGAGCCTCTTTGGAATGAAGACTGGGGACAGCGATCTCTTTCTCTAACACTCAAACAGACCTTGGGGGCAGGATGGAACTGCCAGAAAGATGCGGTTCCTGGAAGACCTGTGCTTCCTGCAGGGAGTAGAGACTGTGCAGAGATCTCTGAAGAGGCCACTAACTCCCAGTGTGTGTCCTCAGTCTGGCTCCATTGCTCTTGCTTAGGGTGTGATCTCATGCTCCAGGCCTGCCCTGCCAGGTCTGGGAAACCATCTCCTTAGCAGAAGCTCAAAATTGCTCAGCTGCCAAACCCTGCCAGACCCTGTCTGGTTGTCATTTGTTTGGTGCACTTGTCCAGGTAGGCAGTTTAGACATTAGGGACCTGCTCTGCTGGCCCAGGTAGGTAGTCTGGTTCACAGCTTGCTCCTGCCTTCCCAGTTACGTGACTTTGGAGAAGCTACCTGAGCTCCAGAAGATGGACATGGTGGCAGTCCTTCTCTGGATGAGAGTGGTCAGAGGGTGGTGGTGGTGGTGGTGGTGGTGTGTGTCTGTGCCTGGCAAGTCAAGCCCTCTCACAGAGCGCAACTGTTCTGACTTCAGATTCTCCTGCTACTGCTGAGGGCTGCTGGTCCAGCAGGTCTTTGACAAAGAATGGAAAAAGGAGGGAGAAGAATGTGTCATCCCTGGTACTTTCTTAGCTTGTGCTGTTTCCAACACAGGCCCAAGGATGAACTCCAGATGGTTCCCGAGGCTGTTGAAATTGGCCATTTAGGCCAGGCATGGTGGTGCATGCCTGTAAGCGGCAGCCTAGGAAGCTGCGGCCAGAGCCAGGGATCATGGTTCGAGTCCACCCGGGGGCATATAGTGAGACCTAGTTCCAAAAAATAGCTGGGTGTGGTGGCGCGCGCCTGTAATCCCAGCTACCTGGGAAGCTGAGGCTGGGGATTGCTTGAGTCCGTGGTACCCCGGGCAATGTGAGCTTGCGGTTCCATGGGCAAAAATAGTGAGACCTAATCTCAAAAAAAGAGAAACTGGCCATTTCCATACACATGAGGGTTAAAGCACTCACCAGTGGTGGAGGGGGGAAAACATTAGCCATGTGTTTTCTCAGGGAGGGTTCCTGGCTGCCATGATGGTCCCAAGGGGTCTGCTGTCCCTCCCCCCCCCCCTTTAAGACTCAGGCTTCCTAGGTGTCCATCACTCTCCCATCTGGACCACCAGTAACTGAGTGCTTTTCTGGAAATCAACTCACTTTTGGTCTCTCAACTAAGTTTTTTTGTAAAGGAAACTTTCTATTTAAAACATCCATTATTGGCTACAAATAGAATGTCCCAACAGAGAGAAGTAAGGTTTTAGTACCTCCGTACGCCTCCAACAGTGTGAGGTGGAGGCCCTTTCTCTCCTTTCCCAAGGAGCGATGAGGGGTGTGGAGAACTTGCTGGGCCTGAATGGAGGGATGGCTAAAGGATTGGAAGACAAGGGACAGGAATAACTTTCTCACAAGAGCTCCCTGGCCACAGAAGTATTATGTGGATATTTGTCCAATGACTTTCCGATGAACTGAGTATGACAGACACAGTTGGATGCCTCGGATGTCACTGGTTATCCTTTCGGGCTATCAGTGTTCATCCAACCCTGTGGTGAATTCCAGCAGGAAGACCTAATCATGACCTGTTCTGCAGAGTGTAATTACACAAACCTAGATGGTGGAGTCTGCTCCGTACCCAGATTGTTTATAGAGAAACCTGTGGGATGGACGTACTGGGAGATACTTGCCCTAGAGCCCGGACCACCACAGTCAAGCAGCTACCACAAAAGGGAAAATTACATGAAGTTTTGGGTGTTCTAGTGCATATAAAAGTTATGTTTTCACTCTACTGCCATCTATTTAATGTGCCACAACAGCATGTCTAAAAGAACATGATAAGCACCTTAGTTTAAAAAAAAAAAAAACCTAATTGCTACAAAATGTGATATGGAGACACCAGTGAGCACATGATGTTGGAAAACCACACCGACAGACAGACTTGCTCCTTGGCAGGCAGCCATAGCCGCCTGCAAAAGTGCAGTAAACAGGGGTGTTGGGTGTGCTCTTGATCAAAAGTCATTAAGTGGCAATATATGTGTAGCCCCAGGAAAGCCCACGTGAGAGACCTGTATTTCTCTGATGTCTCTTGGTAGCCTGTTATGAGGTATGTAAGCAGATCAAATGAGACAACTTTTATGGAAAGACTGAGAGGGTGGGAAGCAGTGTGCCTGGTTGGGCAAGTAGCCCAGGAAGCTTGAGGGGAGGGACAAAGGGTGAATAGCAATTCTATCCAGTCTCTGTCCCACCAGGTGGGCAAGGTAGAGAGATTGTGATGTACAAGGATGAGTGCCTTGCTGAGCAGGATCCACCCAGGAGTGGAAGCTCTGGACTGAACATAACCCTTAAGATGCCAGTGAATGAATCTGAACAGTGGACACCAGGTCTCAACTCTCAGAATTCTTTCACCCCCAACGCCATGGGCATCAAAGAGAACAAAATCACCAATTCACAGGAATATATGCATTTCTGTGTTCACTGCAGCACTACTGAAAACAGCTCAGCTATGGAAACAACCTACCTGCCCATCAACAGAGCAATAGATAAAGAACATTATCTACTATTTCTACATAATAAAATACTACTCAGTTATAAAAGAGATGAACTTCTACTGCTTGTGACTATATGACTAGAAACATGGCTGCAGAACTGGGGCCTGAAGGGTGTAGAGTGCCTTTGCATGAGGTGACAGAGCTGGTGCATGACAGAATTAGGACTAGATTGAGCCTTTGAGGGAACTCTCACCTCTACACACACTTCTTGGGAATAGCAAACCTCTGCTGACACACATAGAGGGCTGGAAGGCAGCCCAGGGAGGAAAACAAGGAAACATCAATGATATTTATCCTCAGGTGAATTTCCCTTTTGTGCTTTTCGGTGTTTTCCAGAATGTTCCTCATAAACATGAATGACTTTTGTAATTGGACAAAAGTCAATGAATATTATTAAGAAAATAACCCTCCTTGTACCCCCCACACCCCTACAAAATACCTTGTTTATTAGATTCTTGTTATGTCAGCCAGGTTGCTTATGTTCTCTTTCATCTAATCCCCATAACAGCTCTCTGAACTGAGTGGGGCTCTCCCTACTTTCAGACAAAGACGCGGAGATTTGACCAGCAGGAACAGGGCCCAGAATTGGGCAATGGTGAGAGAGGTTTGAAATGAGAGCTCTTGTTAACATTTGCAGCCTCTGCTGTTAGCTCCCTTCCCTTCACCCCTTCTTGTGGGGGAATAAAAGGGGAGCTCATTTAATTCTCATGTATTCCTTTTTTTTTCCTTTTCTTTTGACTAAGTCTCGCTATTTTTGTCTGTGGAACTGCAGGCTCACATTGTCCGGGGTATCACAGACTCAAGCAATCCCTAGGCTCAGCTTCCCAGGTAGCTGGGATTACAGGCATGAGCCACCACGTCCAGCTATTTTTTTGGAACTAGGTCTTGCTATGTTGCCCTGAGCAGGACTTGGAACCGCGATCCCTGGTCCCTGCTGAGACTTCCTAGGCTGCTGCTTTTGTGCCACCATGCCTGGTCTAATTCTCATATATTTCTACACCCATTGACCTTCATTAAACTGGTTGAAGGAAAGACCAGCAGGTGGGTTTAGAGACTGCAGGGAGACAATAACACCATAAGGTATGGAGGAGGGGAGCCCATTGTCCTGGGGGCCATATGTCCAGGGGCCCAGACAAGTATTCTTGGATTATAAATGATTGAACATTTTTCATGAACAACAACAGTTTGTGACCTCCACAGAGAAGCTTGAGGGGAGGAAAACCATTTTAATCAGCTTGTCGGAAGAAGGGGACTCCTTTTCCATGTGGGTCTTATTAGGAGCATTTGTCTACACCTGGGACTGAGCCTTGTATCCCCAACTGAAACAGTCTGGCCTAATGGTAACTTGAAAAACTAAAATAGTTGCGAATTCTTTTAGCACCAACTTTCTAAAGGTTTCCTTTCAGTTTGGAAATTCCCCTTGAGGTTATTCCATTTTCCTTTGTCACTGAACCCTAGATTGAGATCATGAAATAGTCCAACACATACAATATCTTTGGGGCCAACAGACCCATATTGAGTTTCAAAGCAAATGCAGAGAACTGATAAATCAGCAGAACTACAGTTTGCAATAACCTAGGACCCAGTTACTAGGGATTGAGCTCACATACCTCCACTCAAACCATCCCCCAACAGCCCTACTGCTGCCATATCTCATTTTACAGATGAGGAAACCAAGGTCTAAAAGATTAACAAATTCATAAATCTAATAAATTGGTGCAGGTAAGATTAACATTCAACTCTGAAGCCCAGGTTCTTCCTCATTGTTAAATAATAAGAGAAAGAAGCTTCTATTAATTTTCTTGAGTACTAGGCAATTTTTCCCTTAACTGAGGACAATCCTTCTTTGTGGAATTGTAAAGCACTTTATCTGAACCTAAAATATGGCAAGTATCACTTTCTACCTTTAATTACAGTTGCTTAAGGCTATGCCTCATCTCCCCTGATTAGCAGCGAACTTCTAGAAGGGAGAGTTGGTAGCTATATTCTATTTCTCTCCCCAGGACCTGGCACAGTGCCTGACATGTGACATGCCCTTAGTCTGTGTGTTATATGAATGCTAATAATGACAGAAATAACACAACCGAAATTAGTTAGCCCCTGACTGGTTACTCAGAGGACCACAGACAGGTGATAAGGAGGGCATCATTTGAATGCTTTGTTGGAAGCGTAGAATCTCAGGGACCCAGGGCATCAGAATTTACTTTTTAACAAGATTCTGAGGTGAGAAGCCTATTTTAGCCCACAGCACAATTTTATTTTTAAGATTGTTTTTCTGGGTATTTTGGGATTCATGGATGAGCAAAGGCTGGGCTGAGAGCCACCTCACCATGGGATCGACTTGCCCCAAACCTCCAGAGGCTCCGACAGTTTATAGGATAAAGTTCAAACTGCTCATGCTGGAATCCAAGACCTGCTCAACTTGGCTGTGATGGTTTGATTCTCTCTCTGGTAACATGCCTGGCATGGCAGGCTCCTTTCCTTGTATCCATGTTGTCTGCTGGACTAAGAGCTCTGTTCCTTGCCCTGATCCTTCCAGGCCAGGTGCAAGTTCCTGCTTCTCATATACATGGCCCGATGCCAGCCTTCCTCTGACACAGGATAAGAGGCAATAGGATCCCAAAACAGTGCTGAGCATGTGGAAACCCTCCTCCCCCACCTAACTGCACCTTTGAGAGGAGCAGGTGGAAGGACTAGGCTCTGTGAGTCTCAACTGACAGACATGAAAACTGAGTCAAGTGTCTGGAACCCCCAAAGCCATGCAGCTATTTGATGATGGAGCTGACATTTAAATCCAAAGCAACCTGGTACCAAGGAGGATAGTTTCACGACTGAACTCTCAGAACACATCTGAGATGGGGGCACACATCTGAGATGGGGGTGGGGTGATAGAGAAAGCTGAAATTGCTTACTTGTATTTTAATGGTGTCTACACACTTTATCTATACATTAGGATGACAGTATCAAGATAGATTTTTGGTCCCACTGACTCAGCGGTTCCTAGTCTGAGGATGCTAACTACGCACATAATTTTTAGCACCAGATCTTTTTTGGGCTGGCAGACCACTGAATCCCACCATGGGTTCTTAGAGGTGTCAGGTCACCTCCTGCTAGTCTTGCCACAGATTTCAAGTCTAACAGCTGCTAGACTTATTTATTTAAGAGTCTGTCCCTTGTTTACAAGTTCCTCAAGGCCAATTTCACCCCTCTGAACTTCGGCAGGCTCTAACCCAGAGTGGGGCTTTTGGTGAATGTGTGAAGTGCCCTCTGCGTGTGCCTGGCCCAGGGTCATTGTAGGTGGAGAGTAAGTGGCGACCTAGAGACTCCCTTGCTCACACTCTGCTTCTTTCATCTTTATGTCAATGCTAGCTATCTGCCAACACCCAGCTGCACTCCCATCACTTTACAGGAACCTCTCCTGACCACTCAAGTCTTTATTTTCCACAGAAGGGAATCTGCAGCGGTGGGTTAAGACAGCGCCATCACTGTCACCAAGGGATGTGCCATCACTCGGCAGGCAGGGTCAAGGCTCCAAAACATGAGGTCTGCGCACCACCACAGCGCAGGGCTGGGTGTGCAGCCTAGCCAGTAGTTACCACTCCCAGGAGGAGCAACACTTCCTAGTGAGAGCCCAGAGGTGGAAAAAATGAGACAGAGTGGTGGCCACAGCACCTATGGATCCATCTTTGATGCACAAAGGAGTGTGTCCCTTGCTTCGACCTCACGGAAATAGCAGTTTCCCTGCAGAACATTCTGAAACTGTGTATTGGTGGGGCCCTGTGAAGGAAACTATAAAACTATAAAGGGTCATAAAAAGAAGACATGTATAAACGGATAGGCATAGCTTGTTTTACTACAGGAAGTCTATCCAACATAACTTCGGCTCTCCCTAAATTCATTTGTAAATCCAAGACCCCATTAAAATACCAACAGGAGGGATTTTTGTTTCTGGAAGTGGGGAAACGAAATAATTTCAAACTAAATGTATGAAAGAATACTGAATGGGGAGGAACAACCATGAAAAACCATGAGTAGGCCAATTAAAATAAAGAGAAAGGTTGGGAAGAAGGAAAACCTACCACAAAATCACTGTAATTTAAAAACATACCAGGGCAAGAAAAGGCAGCTAGAGCAATGAGATTATATCATTTAGAAAGGAAGCCATGACAATTTTATAGACCATTTCAACAAGGGAAAACAATAGATTATTTTTGTATGCAGTGTTGGGTCAATGGGCTATTTAGACACCAATGAAACTGGACTCCCACTTAATTTTCTATGTCAGAATAAATCCAGGTGGGTCCAGGACTTTAATTATAAAAATGATCACAATATTAGAAGAGGATTGATGTGAATATTTTTATAATTATGAATCTTGTAATTTTGAAATAGAAGAAATCTTTTTAAGCATGACAGGAGTTCAGGAGCTGCCAAGTACTGATGACTTTGCCTAGAGATTTCAATAATGTTGCAAAATTTGAATTTTATCACATTTTTAAAAGAAGTTAGAAAAACATTTGTAATTCAAATAGTAGCAGAGAAATAATATTTTTAATATACAAACCTCATTTTCAGACTAATGTGAGAAAAACAACTCAGTAGAAAACAAAACAAATCATATGGATAAGCAAATAACAAGAATATGTACACAGACAAAGAATTAATAAAACAAAACTTTTTTACAAAACAAATGCAAACTAAAATGCAGTAAAATAATTCATGTCTATCTGTCTGGAAGATGTTTAAAGATTTTGGAAGGTGTTCAATTAGGGAAAGATGTGAGCAAACTTTTTCTTACATTCTGGGTGGGACTATCAATGTTGGGTAGACAATTGCAAAAAGAACTTAGCTTCTGATCTGTGTACTCTACATTCAGGAAGTACTCTGTTAAGTACTGAGCACTTTATTCTGTCTCCACACTCAGAAGTTATCCTACAGAAGTACTCTTGTATGAGAGAAAAGATAAAAGAAGGAACCACAGTAATGTCCCAAACTGGGAAATAACCTACATTTCCAACCTTAGGAGGTTGTGAAATAAACCATGTAGCAGTCTCACAATGACACCACTTCCATCTATTAAAGCTGAGTTTTAATAGATAGGAACTAGCTAACAGATTTAGCTAACTCTGCATGGAAGGATGCCAGGACATAAAGTAGAAAGGAATCAAATTTCAGGAGAAAATGCTTAGTGTGATATGATTTTTTTTTTTTTTTTTTTAGACAAGGTCTCACTATTTTTGCCCGCGGAACTGCAGGCTCATGTTGCCCGGGGTACCACAGACTCAAGCAGTCCCCAGCCTCAGCTTCCCAGGTAGCTGAGATTACAAGCACGCACCACCATACCCAGCTATTTTTTTGGGACTAGGTCTCGCTATGGGCCCCTGGTGGAACTCGAACCACACTCCCTGGCTCTGGCCGGGGCTTCCTAGGCTGCCACCTACAGACATGCGCCACCATGCCCAACATGATCTGACTTTGAAAAAAAGTGTTTGTTAGTTTGTTCATAGAAAAAAAAATCTGGGTGAATATAAACCAAACTATTTAGAGTAGTTATCATATGAGGATCAGTTTATGGGAAGATTTTCAATGGTTTTTTGCAAAGAACAAATATTGTGGGATGACATGGTGGTGAGAGAACTTTGGGATATACCACTGTATGTATATATATTCACTAAAAAATTTAAATGAACAAATATTGTCTTTGTAATATGAGAGAGAGAGGTATATAGGAAGAGAAAAAGAGGGCTAGTAGTTGATAGACTGGAACACCAATTTTCTAGGCCCCGATTCCTTCAAGGATGAAATAAGGGTATTGCATTAGCTACCAGACCCCTCCCTCTTGGACTCTAAGCTTTGTGTTCACCCTATTATAGAGGTGGTACAGAAATTAGGGGAGGAGGTACAATACCCCTCTAGCCAGGGTGTCTTTGAGCCTAGAACAAACAGACTGCAGCACTTGATCCATCCTTCTGAGCTTACAAATGATACAGTCGGTTGGCTGAGAGGCTGGTGTCTTTGGATGAAAGGCTCTGTGGAGGAACAGGGGCAATTACTGGCCTTAGAGAATCATGTGGTAAAATGCTGAGATTGGGCCACTTAGGCCATTAGGCTCTATGCAATCCCTTTCATCATTTTTTTCAGCAACCGTCTGCTGCTGATCCCTGCCCTGTGTGACTCATACCTCTGTTTTCTCCTTTACTTTGTGGTAACCAAAGCCTTTCCCTATATTCAAACTAGTTTGCAAGGTTCAGGTTGAGCTTGGGACCCTGGGCAACTCTGCATCTCCTTTCCACTCTCTGGTCCCATCTTGCTTCTCCCTGAGGGGCAGAACTGGGGTCAAGCCTTCCTTGCCACATGCAGCCTCAAAGTTTTCCAATTACAGCATGAACAATGCCAGCCTGTCACCTAGGGCATCTGGTCTCTCCCAAGTGCTCTCTCCTAGTTTTCCCTATCCCCAAAGCGTGAATGCTGTTGGGATCCTGCTGCTATATCAGGAAATGAGGAGTCTGCTGTGGTAGATGAGCTGTTGTCGAGATTTTGATCAAAGTGGGGCTTATACTGCCTCTCAGTCTTGCTCATTGCTAGCAAACTTTGCAAATGGAAGTGCCTGCAAGACAATTTGTTGCTTAGTTCAGAGATAGTCTGCAAGATAGAGCTGGCTGGACTGACTAAGGCAACAGGAGAATTCTAAGCAGGACCGAAGATATTCACATTACTGCCCATACTATTTGTATATGTGCATATATGTGCAACCTGGATGTGAGCTGGGGACTTTCTGTGCCATGAAAGCTACATTTTAAGTGACTCCTTTCCATAATTCCAGAAAGTCCAATGTCTGACCTTGGGGTCTCTGGATTCCTGGAGTTGGAAGGGAAATAAGTTCCTTTCAGTCTCTCCTGCTTCTTGTGTTCCCTGCACCTTGACAGCCTGCTCTGCTTATACCAACACCAAGCAACAATTCCATGAGAGATAAATTGTCTCCAGAGCCCCACTTAATACTAGGCTATCTCCTCTCCTGATCGCCAAATCAGTCCCTCTCTTCCCAGATAACTCCAAGAGCACCCCATTCTTTTTTATAGTCTTTATGGTAGCTCTGATATCAACCATGTTGAGGGGCAGGAAAAAGAGAGGGGACTGGTGATGGGAAGATAGGTTTCATCTTCCACCTCCAAACTTTGATGCAGATACTTTTCCAAAGTTGCCTCAAAGAAAATGTCAATTTTTGGAAAAAACACTTCGCTCTACCTCTGTGTCATAAATGGTCTCTTCTAGGTTTGACGTGGGATTTGAGATGATTTCTGGCAGTGGGAGTTCTCCTAGCTCTACTGACCTTATAGCAGTGTTTCTGGAAGATTAAGTGTGAGTACTTTATCCAGGAGATTAACCCTGTTTGGGGGAGCAGTTATTTCACCTGTTATATGCAATCCTCACAAGCCTGTGGAATGAATCAGTGATTATGCACACTTTAGGGTTGAAAAAGCTATGGTTTAGAGCAACTGAGGCACTTACTCAAAACTATACACAGGTGATGACAGGATTCAATGATTCAATTCCAAGTCTCACCCCAGCGTGACTGACCTTTCAACTACCTCTGCTATGATTCCCACAGACTGGAGACTTGTTACTTCCCTGGAATATTCGATGTGGAGGTGTATAGGAGGCCAGGAGGTGTAGTTACAAATGAGCATGAAGAGATGCATATGGGTGACAGGTTGAGGAAGGAGATATCATTTGACTTAGCTGCTTTCAGAAAACTTCTCTGCAGAAATGTCTCATTGATACCTATTTTGAAGAGGCAGGAGTTGGAAGACAGGGGATTACATTCCCTCTATGGGTGAGGGGATCACAGCAGGGGGCCAGAAGCTAACCTAGAAGGTTGTGTAGTTCCAGAGAGAGGAGACCTCACTTCCTACACAGTGTCCTGAATTCAGGGAAGTGGGAGAGTATGCTGACACATGACCATTAGGGAGGGACTCAGGCTTCATGATGATTCCAGAGGGAAGAGCGAACTTGGTGGTGATTGGGATTCAACAAGAACAACAGCCACAATGCAAGAGCAGTTACGGTTCTCGAGAGCTTCCAGATGGCAAACACCGTACACAATCCTGAACATGCAGAGTCTCACTGAGTACCCACAACAGTTCTACAGGGGTGGTGTAGTTACAGTTTCCACCTTACAGATGTTGAAGTTAAGGTTTAGAAGAGAGGGTGTTTGCTCCTCTATAACATGTCCTATAACAGTGCTATAACATGTCCATCTCATTACAACCTACTCCCCCCTCCTCTGTGGTTTTTTTTTTTTTTTTCTGAGACGAGGTCTTGCTATTTTTGTCTGTGGAACTGCAGGCTCACTTTGTCCAGGGTACCACAGACTCAAGCAATCCCCCAGTCTCAGCTTCCTGGGTAGCTGGGATTACAGGCGTGTGCCACCATGCCCAGGTATATTTTTTTGGAACTTGGTCTTGCTACATGCCCCCAGTGGACTTGAACCACGATCCCTGGCCCTAGCTGCGGCTTCCTAGGATGCCGCTTACAGGCATATGCCACCATGCCCAGCCCCTCCTCTGCGGTTTTGAACTTGTGAGCAGGTCCCCCAGAAACCAGGGATGAAAAGGACATTTCAGAATGTGGGGCATTTCCATAGAGGACCTTAAGGTACAGGAGGAAACAAGAGTCATATGTGGGCATTACTCCACTGGTTTCAGGTGACTCATCTTCCCAGCTCAAACTGTAATCATTTAGAATTGAAAAGTCATGTGTCTGCTGTTTCTTGCCTGTTTGTAAAAGTCAGTCCTGGGGACCCTTTATAAATGAAGAAAGAAGGGATATTTGACTCTCAAATTCTTCTATCAACCTCAGGTGGGCAACGCCCAAAACACAAGAAAGGGGTTAGACCAAAAGTTATGCAGGATGGAGAAAAATAAGTAAATAGGTATCAAAAGAACTGAATCAGGCAATAAAAAGCAAAACAGCCTCCTTTCCAATTCCCACTATTTCCCTTTTTTTGGGCAAGGCTGTGATGGCCTGGTGCAAAATGAGACCCCAGAGGTGTCTATGGAAGGGTGGCATGGGCAGGGTCCAGCTTAGGTGTTGCTTCTTTTTTGTGTTTGTGTGTCCCATGGTGGACTGGTAATTAATCTGTCCCTTCAATTGGAGCTAACGTCTAATGTCTCTGCTGCTCACTCCAAAGGGCAGTTCACGCAAGCGTGCTAATTTCTCTGTCTACCTCCTTTCTGGCTGGCTGGGTCAGATATTTCACCCCCAGTTTGGAAATGTCACTGAACCTCCATGGATCCTTATGAAAAATGGCCCCATCACTCCCATAAGCACACACTAAGGAGGGCCCAAAATCCACCTGTATACCAAAGAGGAACAGGCATGGTCCTGGAACTATGCTTCCTACCTACTTTGTCCCAATGCACAGCTTGTGACAGCAGGGGAATGGGAAGTGTTGGTGAGGGTTTAACAGATTTGGAATGAGGCTCTGGAAACTTTATGGAGCAAGACTAGATTAGAGATTTATAATGAAAAATACTAGTGTATACAGAAGTACATTTGGCAGGAGGGCATAGTCTTGTTTTCCCCAAGCTGCTCAAGTACAGACTATCTTTTCTGAGGTGTTGCTGAGTTGGTATAGGAATGCACAACCTCAGAGAGAGTCTTGATCTGGATGTGCCCTCTTCCTGGACATGGGTTTTCATCACTATAATGTCTGGATATTTTATTCCAGCCCCTTCTGCTCTGGTTCCTTATACTACAGAATTTTTAAAAAGAACAGTCAGGTCAAACCAGCATTTGCGGGTTTATTTGTCCTGCTTTTTTAAAATTAGTTTTAGTATTGCTGATAGATCAATCTTCTAGAAGCATATGCATCCTTAATGATGTTGGTGTACTCCTGAAAAACAAGGAGTTATTTGGTGTGTGTACATACATTTTCTGGGCGACTGCTTCATAGCTTCCTTTAGCTCAAAGGGACCAAAAGAAGGATAAGAACTACTCATTTAAAGAAAATCATTTCTGGGAGGGTGAAATCAGGGAAGGGATGAGAACAAGCGATGATGGTTCACAGGTGACATGGTGGTGGGAGAATCTTGGGGTATAAAATGATACAAAGATATATATATATATATATAATCAATAAAGAAAGAAAATTGTTTCTGTCTATCAAGATCTAGGACTGCAATCATGCACTCAAGAGCGTAAATCAGCCACTGGAAGTCTGGGCTTCATTTCTCAAATGAGCAATAAGGTTTGACTGTGGGGTTGTGAGTGAGCACTCATGGTGATGAATGGAATAGAGATGGTAATCTGCTTGCTGGAGGGCAATTGGGTAAGATGACTCAGAGACCTCACAATTTTATATATTTAGCTATTCTTAAATTACAATTCTCAGAGTTTATCTTGGTGCTAAGAGCTGCTCTGGCTCTACATCCCTATCAAGGACTCAGTTTTCTCATCTATAAAATGGAAGCAATGTAATTTACCCATTTTACCCATGAGGTTTCTGGGAAGGTGAAAAATTAGCTAAATTGGAGCTGGGCATGGTGGCTTGTGCCTGTAAACTTCAACCTATGAAGCGGCGGGGGCTAGGGATCATGGTTCAAGTCCTGCTCAGGACAACACAGTGAGACTTAGTCCCAAAAAATAGCTGGGCATGGTGGTGTGCACCTGTAATGCCAACTACCTGGGGAAACTGAGGCTGGGGATTGCTTGAGTCTGTGGTACCCTGGGCAACGTGAGCCCATGGTTCCATGGGCAAAATAGCAAGACCTAGTCTCTAAAAAACAAACAAAAAAATAGCTAAATCAAGTTTAAAACAACACAGTATCGGCCATGATACTCAATAAATATTAGTTATTGTTGTTATTATTATTTAAACCTAAGGGTTTTATTGGCATATTATCCTAAACTTAGAGACCACTCCAAATAATCCAAATATGTAATTGGCTTAAAGGCTTTTACAACTCAGCCATTAAGGATAAAATTGGTGAATGTTACTGGAAAATGTTCACAATACACCAAAAGACAAAACACAGTTTACAAAATAATATTATGATACTATTCCATAGATAAACTGTTGAGTAGATAATGCACCAACCATGTTTCAGGAATGCTTTTTTTTTTTTTTTTTTTTTTTTGAGATTAGGTCTGGCAGGCTCACGTTGCCTGGGGTTTACAGGCATGCACCACCACGCCCAGCTATTTTTTTTGGAACTAGGTCTCTCTATGTGCCAAGTGGGACTTGAACCACGATCCCTGGCCCTGGCTGGGGCTTCCTAGGTTGCTGCTTACAGGCATACACCACCATGCCCTCCCAGGGATGCTTTTTATTATCTTCTTTATGTTGTTCTATATCTTTTAAGTTTCTAAAAGGAACATGTATGACTTGTTACAAACAGAGAAACCAACCTAATAAAAGTACTTTTTATTTTTTTTTTTAAAGATGACTGCTCTCACTTGAGAACTGTTTTGGCTGTGATGACCATTTTTAAGAAGTTCCTTTCCTCATGGAAGATAAAGTGTATACTGTTGTTCCTTCTCAAGATACTGGGAAATTCAAATGAGAAGTGATGCTGAAGGTGCTTTATCAAGACCTATAGATGGTCAATAGACTCAGGAAAAGATGTTCACTACCTCTTTTTATTGGGGAAATACTGACTAAAACAACAATGGGATATCACCTCACACATGTGAGAGTGGCTATTATGCAAAAGACAATAAACAACATATTGTAGAGGATGTGGGGAGAAGGGAACCCCTGTATCCTGCTGGGAATGTATGTTCGTGCATCCATGATGGAAAGCAGTATGGAGATTTCTCAATAAATTAAAGTTTGAAATCCCATATTTCCAGTTATTCCATTTCTTGATATTTACTCTAAAAATATAAAACCACCGATTTGAAGGGGTACATGGACCCCCAGGTTTATTACAGTGCTATTTACAACAGCAAGAGCTGGAAACAAGTTAAGTGCCACCTACTGACTGTATAAAGCAGATATATACATGATAGAATACTACCCAGCTATGAAACAATGAAATCTTGCCACTTGCAACAACAGGGATGGACCTAGATGGGAATACACTTAGTGAAATAAGCCAGACAGAGAAAGCAAATACCAGATGATTTCACTCATAAGTGGTAAACAAACAGATGAACTATGCAACACAAAAATAAACTTTTAGACTGTATGATCACTTAGTGGTTACCAGAAGGAACGGAGGGGGTGGGGGCGGAGAATCTGGATAAAGGAGACAATAGTGTGGGGAAGGACAGAACTGGACTTTTAGCTGGGCATGGTGGCACGTGCCTGTAATCTCAGCTATTCAGGAGGCTGAGGCTAGGAATCATTTGAGTCCACAGGTTCAGTACTACCCTGGGCAACATAGTGAGACCTAGTCTCTTAAAAAAAACCAACCAAACAAAAAAGTCCAAAAGAAAAATCAACTGGACTTTTGGCACACATGTTGTATAGGCACATGTTGCTTCTCAATGATACACACCTGAAATGTGTATGATGTTATGATGTAATGTGTCTTCAATAAGAAAGAATTGCTTTCTGAAGGGCGATGGCTGACACGCACAGAAAAGCAGGGCTCCTCAGCCGGAGGGGTTTTTGCTAAATAACCAGTGTTGCGATGCTGGAGGCCCGGCTCTCTGGACTCTGAAAACCTGCCTCTGGCTCAGGCCCAAAGTCCTGTTATGATTAACTCTGAGGGACTCAATATGGATTGAGGATGAAAGGCACAGTGACTTTCAGCTATGAAAATTGGTCTGCAGTCAGGATCCCAAGTTTAATCTCTGTGAAACTGATGGCCAAGTGTGGCCATGCTTACTAATTAGGCAGCAGCAATGTAATTGATCAAATCAATTCCCTTCATGACGCAAAGTCAAAGAACCCAGGGGTAGTATGAGAGAGGAAGAGCTTCTAGAAAGCCAGACAATAGGATTTGCTCACCTAGAGATTTTAACATGGCTAATCTAGATGGCTTAGTTAATTGCGGGCTCCTTTCTTGATAATGGATAGTATGACGATGCCTTGTGACTTCTGTGTCTCTTGCTTGGCCAGACTCTGGATTGGGTGATGTAAATTGTTCTCATTCATTTCTTTCCTGGATTTACGGCAATCACTAAACTTCATTAGGCTTAAAGAGCCCCTGCTTTCTGGTAAGGAACAAAGTTATAGCCAGATTCCTCATTTCGTTTATGAATAGCTTCACCATTAATTTGAAGAAGGTGAAAACAAAACCATTAGGAAGAATATAACATATTGCAGCAATGGAGCATTGAGACCAACACTTTGAGTTTATTTACTACACGTCAAAGGAAGTAAAGAAAACCTGAATGGGGTTGCTCTGAGTGAATGGTGTGAGTGAATGGCTGTGGGGGCAGACAGCTGCTTCCAAGCTCAGCTCTTGTCAATTATAAGCCTGGAAAACTGGGACCAATTGTTTTATCTTTCTAAGCCTTGACTTTCTTATTTGTACAGGAAAGAATCTGACCATCCCCAAAGGGTTGTAGAGATTAAATAAGGCAACAAGCTTTATAACACCCAGCTCAGTCTTGGGATATAGAAGTGCTCAGTACACAAGAATCCTTAACCTGTGCCTGGAACAAAGTCCTGAAAAATCACCTTCATTTCATGTGGCAAGTTCATGCAGCCTATTCCTATCCTCTATGCTAGTCGATTTCCAGGCTCTTCTAGATGAAGGCAACTTGCACCTTCCCAGTTTGTACCATGTGGTGCTTAAGAGGGGCCATAAAGGAATCTGGGAGCAGGAAATTTATGTCAAGTTTGAAAACAGCTATTCCATTGCATTATGATTTTTTTATGCACAAACTGTATTTTTTTTCATAATACACATCACAGAATATAAGATGTGAATCTTCTTGGCTGGTGGTAGAAGAGAATCTCTAATTGCAGTTTAGAAAACAGGGTCAGGGGTTAAGCAAGACTGAGAACATTGATTTACAGAGTGTTATTCTGGCAAAACATACTTGGAATGCAAAGACTGACCGGAAGGACTCGGGGGTGCTTGTACAGGGGGTGGAGTGGGTGAGGGCAATCTTTTCTTTCTTATTCTGGGTCTGCTTAGAAGACCCAAATGTGTCCATTTTGTGACAATTGAGAGGTCCCTGTCTTTGTGACTGTGCACTTTTTTAGGATGCCTGCCACCCTTTAAAAAGTTTGGGCCGGGCGTGGCTGCGCGTGCCTGTAATCCCAGCTATCCGAGAGGCTGAGACTAGAAATCACTTGAGTCCGCAGGTTCAAGACTACCCCAGGCAACATAGTGAGACCTAGTCTCAAAAAAGTAGCCTGGTGTGGTGGCGCGTGCCTGTAATCGCAGCTACCCGGGAGTCTGAAGCTAAGGATCACTTGAGTCTATGGATTTGGGACTACCCTGGGCAACATAGTGAGACCTAGTCTCTAAAAAAAGAAAAGGAAAAAAGTTAATAAAAAGAAGTTCAAGGAGAACTCAGCAGCACATACTTGGCACATCATCAGCATGGGCTGGGATGGGACCTGACGGTTTCATGTTAATTTCTTGAAGAAGGTGGGTGAGTCTCTGCCAATTCTAGCTCATACTTTCACTGGATGGTGTCCATTTTTTGATCTAAGGACAGAAAGTGATTCCAGGCCATGATCACCTCCCTCTTGGACCACTTCACAGCCTTCTGAGTGGCCTTTCTGCTTCCATTTGTCAGTCTCTCAAACCCAGCCTCTATTTACCCACAGAGTTCCTTTAAAAAATGTAAGCCGTTGGTAGGATTTCCCTTTCTATCCCCTTCCTTTCTATTGCACTTGGTGAGAAGTCTAAACTCCTTACTCCCTTTCTGTACAAAATGCTATCTTTCCACTGGCATCATCTGTTACCTTCTTCTTTCTCCTGCCCTCAGTTTACTGCCCACCAATTCCTTGTCCAACCATGCCAAGCACAGTCCTACACCAGCGTCTTGCACAGGTTCATCTGGCTGCCCAAAATGCTTCCCCCCTTTGAGACTCGTGCATGGCTACTTCTTTGTAGTTGCTTCCTTTTGAGCAAGGAATTCTTCCCTCTCAATCTTCTTGTGCTTTCTAGATCTTTGTCACTCCTCTGCAGGACGACATCTTGTTTTACTTTCTTTGAATCCTTACAATGCCTGATGTCATATCATCTGCTTATGCATATACTATGTGACCATGCACCCTCCCAAGACTAGAAGATTTTTGAGTAGAGACTCTGCCTGTCTTTTCACTCTTGTATCTGTAGTACCCAGAAGAGTGTCCCACACAGAGCAGGCATTTACTAGGTTTCTGTCTGTGTGATCTTTATAAGCCTCTCAGTCTCTGAACTTTAATGTCTAGATTTTACATCTGTAAAGTTAGGCTCATCACAAGCCTCTCCTGCCATCGCCAGAGACGTTGTCATTGTTTAGGTATGGGAGACAATGTCTGAAGTATACTTAGCACAATGTCTGGGACATGGTTCAAATGGTGGTTGTGCTCCCAGGGGCTAGTGGCAAAATGCTGTGCAACACACACACTGCAGGCCTCTGATTCATGAGTGAGGAACAAGCAAGCCTCTTCTAAAAAAGACAACACTGTAACATGGCATATAGCGACCAGGTTTCCCAACATGATTCTGATGTTTCCTTGGCTAAGTGACCGATTACCCAAGACCTGTGCTACTTTGATCATTCTTAAAAAGATACAGCAGATGGTATTTGTTTCTGGAAGAATGAGCAACCTGCGGACACTGCCACAGTCACACGTACAAGCAACAAAAGAGAGGAGATAGGCACTCAGACCAGGAGACTCAGGCTCTCAGGTCAGGAGAAATTGAACTGCCAGGGTGGTCTCTCATACAAATGGGGCATTCGGAGTAAACTAGCATCTCTGAAGTGTTCTTTAAAGAAATAAAATCTGCCTGAAATGTTCCAAAGGGATAGGGCCTGTCTACTTTTAAGACATTTTAAAAGGTGAAAGTGGTTTCTGCAAGGTTTCCATGTAAATAAATGTGGGAAAAGAGAATCATTTATTCAATGATGAAGAGCTGTTGACTTAAAAGCTAAGAACCAAGAAAAACAAAATTGGGTAGTGAGAGAGGAGAGAGGTTGAGAGAGTTTGAGAGAGAGAATCAATGAGAATAAGAGACAAAGACACTATGGAAAGCTGTATAGTAAAATAGAGAGACTCTCAAACAACTAAAAATGGAATTACCCATTTGATCCAGTGATCTGGGAATCTACCCAAAAGATACAAAAACATTAATTTGAAAGGAAACCTGTACTCCTATATTTGTTGCAACAATATTTAGAGTAGCCAAGATATGGAAACAACCCAAATGTCCCAAAACAGACAAATAGATCAAAAGGTTGTGGTATATTTACACAATGGAATACTATTCAGCAACCAAAAAAGACAAACTCATGTTATATACTACAACATGGATGGAGCTAGAAGGAATCATGCTAACAGAAACAAACTAGAAAGAAAAAGATAAATACTGGATGATCTTACTTATATGAGGAATATATGTGGGACAAACCAAACGACAAAGAAAAAGTTAAAACTAATAAACTGATAATAGAACTGAAGCATAGAATAAGGGAGGGGGGAAGAGGGAGAGCAAAATCTGGGGAGTGATGAGCATAAGAGATTATGATGACAGTTCACAGGTGACATGGTGGTGGGAGAACTTTGGGATATACAACAATGGAAGAAAACAATATGTAATTAACAAAAAATTAAAAAAAATTCAATTACAGCAGCCAGTCAATAAGAAAATTTTAAGAAGTCAATAGCGAGTCAGCTAGCCACCTGGTTATGATAGGTTGATAGGAAGAAGTGCAACTTAGAATTTTAGCTACAAAATGAGGAAGTGCATCATCATAGTCTTAAAAAAATTATCCTTTTGACATTGTGATCTGGGATGGGAAGATATAAAAAAATAGGGGAAAATAAAATGAATAGCAAATCTTTTTCTCTCCCTGACCTCTGGGGAACAAAATCCCCCTAAGTTGGTCACATAGTGTCTCCAGTCATCTGGGCAGAGGCGCAGGCTAGAGGGAGCATAAAAGCATTTCCAAGCCTTCCCTAGAGAGATCTGGCTAGTGAGAGGTGGTTGAAAGGTGACACAGAGAGGAAGTCATCCCATTGAGCACTTTTAATCAGGGTGAAGCCGGGGAGTTGGAACGTTTAGGACTCGGGCTTTTGCATCAGGGAAACCAGAGAAGCTGCCCCATGTGGGTATTTTCAACCCCAGAGTTTTTTGCTAGGCATGGTTTAAGAGTAAGTTTGTTTTCCTGAAGTATGCTGGATTTACATCTAGCTAAGTCTCTGGTTATATTTAGTTTATTTCTTTGAAACTTGCTCTTTTTTATAGTTCCTTTTACTTTCTACAATTCATGCTTTTCATCAGGATAGCTTCAAAATTAATTGTTAACTATACATATAGTAATTAGATACATTTTCTTTGAAAGATTTTGAATATACCTTGAACTATCACCCTTAATTCTATACTTTTCCTTCAGAGGCAGCGATTGCTATCCTTTGGGTACATAACTTTTTTTTTTTTTTTGGACACTGGGTCTTGCTATCTTTGCCTGTGGAACCACAGGCTCACATTGTCTGGGATACCACAGATTCAAGTAATCCCCAGCCTCAGCTTCCAGATAGCTGGGACTACAGGGGCGTGCCACCACGCCCAGCTATATATTTTTGGAACTATTTCTCGCTATGTGCAGCCAGCGGGACTCGTACTGCAATCCCTGGCCCCTGCCGTGGCTTCCTAGGCTGCCACAGGCATGTACCACCATGCCTGGCCCCTGGGTACATAACTTTTTAGGTTTCTTTTTCTCTATGGATTTTAGTAATGCCTTCATAGAAAACAGATTATTTGATATTTTTATATTACATTTCATACTGTATGCAATTCTTTGAAAATTGCTTATATTCCTTTTGGCAATTTGTCTTGAAAGTGCATAGAGTTAGTTAATCCATGCTTCTTGACTGTTGCATCAAGGTCTATGGTATGGCTATTATCTGGGTTTATTTGCTCACTTGCCTGTAAATGGACATTTAGGTAGTCTCAACAGCTTTATTAAGATTTCACATGTCACAAATGTTCACTTCTTTAAAGTGTACAGTTCTCAGCTTTATCATGTAGAGTTATGTCTTTCAAGACTATGTAATTCCAGAACATTTTCCTCACCCTAAAGAGAACTCCCTATCCTTTAGTAGTCAGGCCCCATTCCTCCCCTCTTCAGTGTCTGGCAATTGCTGATTTTTTTTCCTCCATGTGGATCTGTCTATCCTGAACATTTCGTACATAGAGTCCTACAATAGGTATTTTGTTTACCCTTTGCATATCTTCTCCAAAATTCATCCACACTGCAGCATGCGTCAGTCAAAGTACTTCAATACTTTGTCTTGCTGGTTAATATTCCCTTGTATGTATATGTAACATTTTGCTCCTCTGTTTTTTCAGCCGGTGGGCATTTGGGTTATTTCCACTGCTATTGTGAGGAATGTCCCTGTGGACACTTGTGTGCAAACTGTTGTGTGTGCATGTCCTGACTTTTCTTCTGAAGATACCAGAATGGGAACAAGAGGGTCAAAGGCAACCCACTATTTAGATTTTTGAGGAAATGCCAAACTGTTTTCCAGGGCCCTGCCTCATTTCACATGGCCACAAATACAAATGTTTGAACAAGAAAGAACATGTTCATGTGATTCCTTCATTCATGTGGTGGTGATGATCTTTGATATCATCAACCACAGTCGGAGTAAGCCAGAGATACCAGCTCAGCACAGTCCCATTGAACTTTCTGTGATGATGTCCTAGATCTGCCCTGTCCAGGGTGAATACCACATATGTCCAGGGTTTCCAGGTATGACAAGTGAGGCTTGAAATGTGACCACTATGATGGAGGAACTGAATTGTGAATTTTATTAATTTTAATGAAATTAGACTTGATTTGCCTCATGGGCCAATGACACTAGGTACATGAAACTCATTCTCTCTTCACAGCCTACACAGAGGGTGCCTTAAGATGTAATCACACATCACTTAGTGGTATTTTGATCAGGAAGGGACTACCCATATGATGGTGGTCCCAACAGGTACCCTCCAACCTAGGCATGAAATGATTCATACCACCCATATCTGCACTCAGGTCTGTGTAATCATACCCCAGGGTGCTGCACACCCATGCAGTCACTGAATGACACATTTCTTTTTCAGAAGGTGTCCCCATCAGTAAGTGGTGTGTGATCACACTAGGGAAGTGTCCTGGCTTCTAGACTGCCTGTGGCAGCTCCAAATAAAGTCCTGCCACACACTGGACAGAGAAGGAATTCAGAGACTTCGAAGCCACCAATCAAAATGTTGCACCGCAAAGAAATTCAGGTAACTCCCAACTTTTCTAGGAATGAGTTCGGGAAACTGAGATCTCATGAATCTCCTTTATAGTTTTAGCTCATTTGGTTTAAAGAACTGTCATTGCTTTCTTTTCTTTCCTGTAAGAGCAACCTGTTCATCCCAGAGAAACATGAGAAGAAAATATAAGCTGCCACAGATTATTACTATTATCTTGGGGCATGTAGTAATGAGTGCACCTATGTGTGTGTGTGTGTGTGTATGTGTGTGTGCACATGCGCATGTGTGTATACATAGAATTTACTTCTATTTCAGTTTTAGGAATAGGAACAGAAGTGACACTGGAGCCAATCTTATTCCTCCTCACAGTTTCTTTGATAAGGTGTTATTCAATTCCCAGCCTTGCTGTATGCTAGCTGTGCAGATGAGACCCTGCCTCCTGAGGGAGGTGGATATTAGAACCCCACTCCAGTCTGGTGTGTGTGTGTGTGTGTGTGTGTGTATGTGTGTGGAACAGCACAAAAGCGGAGTGGCACGCCTGGGTGCTTATGGAAGAATGCTGAGGGAAGTGAAAAAAGGGGGACAATTGTGAGCCAGTGGTTTGGGAGGGAACATGCTCCTCTGTGGAGGGGTAATATCCCAACGACAAGAGGCTTATCTGCTTTAATGGCATTTAATTCTCCTACTAGCCCACCCAAATAAGTAAAATGTCATCTCTAGTTTACAGACAGAGAGTGGAAACTGAGAGATTAAGTAATTTTTTTCAAGGTTGCACAGCAAGTGGGGGCAGGCCTGAGCTCCTGTTGGAGAAAAAGTTAAATATTGAAAGACAATACAGACTGGAGACCAACTGTGAAGAGTGTTTACTGCCATGTGTAGGATACAGAAGCTGAGCAGGGTCTGGGCAATACTGAGGCTGAAAGCAGACAGCTTTGGAAAGAGTCCATACAGTGGGAGGTTAATGATCTACCTGGGACTGAACCATGCTCAACACACATATACACACACACGCTCATAGAACAGACACATGGAAGCCCAGAGATACACACAGTGACACACAAATGGACGCAGAAAATATATACAGACACACAGAGATACACACAGACAGTTAAGTGGGCAGACAGACACACATAGATATGTGTGCACATGAACACACACACACACAGGTTTAAGAACAGGAGCCTCTGGGACACCACCACTATTGTTCCCTTCTTTCTTCCCAAATGAAAATCTACTCTAGTAGCTGATTCCTGGGCTTATTTCAGGTCAGGGTGGAGGAAGGCAAGAGGCTTGGGACCATTTTTATTTCCTCCTCAATAAAATGGAATTCTTAGCATTCCCCTCTTTAAGTGCCTTTTTTCTATCTTTATAACTATCTGGCTCCTAAGGGCAGAGGAGCGCTGAAGGGTTTTACTTGTGCCACAGTCCAGGCTCTCTGCAGCACTGAGGTGTTGGAAGTTCGGGCTGACCCCCACTTCACAGCTTCTTAGCATTTTCTGCCTGAGACCAGAGCCAACTTTCCAGTCATCACTGGAACATCACAGAATCTTCATCTGTTTCAGGCCAGGCCATGGCAGGAGATAACCTAATCAGGATGTCACCCGCACATTGCCTAGTGAAAGTTAATTTAATTAGGGTCTTATTAGCTGTTATAACTACTTTTTAATGAAGCTTTATTACAATAACTTCGCAGGTCCCAAGCAATTGTATTAAATGTGGGCAAACGACCTGTTAATCTTTAATTTCTCTACTTCTTTGCACCATTCCATCTATCCTGCTACTCAGATGCCTATAGTTCATTTGTTCTCATCAAAGCCAGAGGCAATCTGGAAGGTAATTCCCCTTTATTCTTTTAGTTTTCATTTCCTTGGGATACCCTGTCCACTGGAGTTTGACAGGAATGACATGCAGGATGGAGAAAGATTTCCTATTGACTTTCCTTATTTCCTAATAATTCTACCACTAACCACTCTCAAGTTGCACAGTTTTGTGGACTAAGCGCCCTTTGATGAAATGCAAATGACAATTTGGAGACAAACACAGAGAGTCATTATGAATTAACACCTTAGTGAGGATTAACTCAGCATATTAGCTAATTGACTCATGAGACTACAAACGAACCAATCTTGAGTTGAGCAGTTTTGATAGTTGGTATGTAGAGAAAGGTGAGAAAGAAACAAGAATTGATTATTTTCTACTAGGTACCAGCCAGGGGGCTAGATGTTTTCACATTACCTCACTTAATCCTATTAACCATCTTGACTCAAAGTATTATTGCAACTAATTTGCAGAAGAGAAATAGGAGTACAGAGAGGCTTTGTCAGTTTCACATCATTTGGCTCTAGAGGGGGAAGAAATTTGAAGTCCTAGGACATGCAGGAAAGGCCAGCAGATCATTGCAGTGGGCAGCCTTAGCCTCTAGGGAGGAGTTTCAGGATTGCCTGTGCACAGTGAACCCCAAGACAAGAAGCAGGGGGCACTAAATTTGACAGGGTTCATAATTTGGCCTTGTCAGGGCTGATCTGTTTGTGTTCCCTCTTCTGCATCAGTGGGTAGTGTGATGTCTTCACTAGGAGCATAGGATTTGGCAGCCGCCTGATGTAGAATCAGGTTCTGGCTCTAGACCATTCCTATAGGTATGATCCTGGCCAACCTGCTTAAACTCTCTCAGCTGTGATTTTCTCATCTAAAAAAAGGAGATGAGAGTACAGTGGTGTGTCATATAATGATGGAGACATGTTCTGAGAAACGTGCCCTTGTGTGGATGTTGTAATTACACAGACCTGGATGGCAGAGGCTGTGACACATGTGGACTGAATGGAACAGCTCATGGAGCCCACCTTCATCTATGTGACCCATCATGGACAGAAGCATCACTAAGTGATGACTGAACCTCCCTCCTCTCTTGGTGGGAAAGTTAAGGATATGTATCAAGTGTGCAACCCAAGGAAATGTGACTCAGTGGTGGCCCCTCTGGGGCTGAACTGGTGTTGGACACCCCATGATGACCATGGACAGTAGGAAATAGAGTGACAGGGAAAGAGGAGGCTGGTTTTGTTGGGATGATGATTCTCACACTAGGGTGTTCCCCAGAGTCATGAGGAGAGCTTGGGAGAACCCAGTTGATTTGACTGCACCCTATTTTTGATAGTGTAGTTCTGGGGTTGGACTCCAAAATTTGTCATTTCTGACAAGTTCCTGGGGATGTTGATGCTGCTGGCCTGGGAACTTTTGGAGACCCACTGGATGTGGCCACTCAGAGTAGATACATTCTGATGAACACATCCTTGACTCCTTGCCCCCTGGGCAGAAAATTCCATTGGATATTTTGTAGGAAAAAGAGAAGTGGAGCTCTCATCTCTCTTGTCCCGCCCCACTTTCTATGCCACTTCTGTGGTTTCTTGTGCTTTTGGAAGCAGTCACTGCAAACAGGGGCCCAAAATACTTGCC